>CALNHX010002568.1:0-174693 GCA_940337035.1 Agriotes lineatus | reverse complement strand
GTGATTGTTTTCTATATATAGATAACGAAAACGCCCTAGAGAAAATGTTATATTTTTGCCACAATTGTTGTAACCTAGAAACTGATTTATACTTCTGGTCATGGAAAACGTTCTTAAAAATGAATAAAAGTAAAATACTTCAAATTCAAATTTTTGCCTTAAAATTTCTCAGAACTGGAAAATGTAGCAGGGGTTGGTAACACTGTAGTGACGTATATACAAGTTTAGGAAAAATTGGGGAATCTAGGAAAACATTTTCATTTGTTCATGGGAATCACAAAATCGAAAGTTGCCAACGGTGATTACAACCGTCCTGCATTGCTACCACCGATGTGAATTTATATCTGACTGGAACAAACTCCGACCTAAACTACCACCTCCTGGGTTTACCGCCGACTGGAAGCATCTCCGATTGCATCCGATAGCAGTTGCTGCAACACATCTTGCGTGAACGACCATAAACTTGAATTTATTTTGATGTTAACAATTTATTTATTTATTTATTTATTTATTTATTATTAGTCGACGGGCTTTTGCCCATTTTACAAAAATTACAATAGTAATACTTATACTTATTAAATTACAAACTAAAACGAAAAACTAAAACAAAACAAAACAAATAGACATTTTTATACAACAAGTGACTTTAATTGAGAAATAAAGTTTGGTTTATTTGAGAATAAATCTAAACTGGTAGTATTTGCAAGTCTAATAGATCTAGAAATAAATGAATTGTAACCATAGTTTGTTTTGTGGAAGGGTAGGTACATAGAAACAATCATGCGAGCGAGTGGCCCTAGCCGGAACATATAATCCAATGCTTCCCAGAAGCTCTGGGGACGATGAATAATTATTTAATAGATTGTAAAGGTTTTTCAAATCTTTCTTTTTTCTCCTCTGTTCTAAATTAACAATGTTAAGGTTGAATTCAATTTCGGAATAAGTAAGATCCAAGTCCATATTAAATTTAAATCGGATGAAGTTAAGAAATTTGTGCTGGATTTGTTCTAATCTGTTTATATGCACTTGGTAAAAAGGTGACCAGACTGATGATGAGTATTCTGCATGTGGTCTTACCAAGCTTGTATACAAAAGTTTTACTGATTCCATATTTCTAAAGTCAGAACAGTTTCTTTTTATGAAACCCAACATTTTCAAAGACCTGGAGACCACATGCATAATGTGAGGTATAAAGCTCAGAGTGCTATCAATCATGACTCCAAGATCCTTAATTTGCTGAACATGACCTAAAGGGTGGTCGTTTATTTTGTATGTAAAATCTAGAGTTTTTCTACTGCGACTAAAAGTGATCGAGTGGCATTTATTAGCATTAAGTTCCATTCCATTTTTTTCACACCAGAGCACCAGATTGTCCAGGTCTGCTTGAATGTCGACACAATCATTAATGTTATTGATAGTGTTGTAAATTTTAAGATCGTTGGCAAAAAGGCAAAACTGACTATAAGAGAAACAGGTATTAATGTCGTTAATAAATACTAGAAAAAGTAATGGTCCTAAGTGAGAACCCTGTGGAACTCCTGAAACAACTTGAATCTCATCAGACTTGTAGTTATTAAAGCGGACAATCTGTGTTCGGTCATGAAGGTAACTGCGCATCCACTCCAACAAAGTCCCTCCAACTCCCATCCTTCGAAGTTTATGTAATAGCAATTCATGATTTACCTTATCGAACGCTTTCGAAAAATCTGTATAGATGGCATTAACTTGTGAGCCACTTTCTAGGGCATGTATCAAAGAGTTTGTATAATTCAGTAAATTTAGTTCTGTGGATTTTTTGGGAAGAAAACCATACTGTTCTTGGATCAAGGAGCTATGCAAGACAGCAGAGAGCTGATCGGTGATAATATTTTCAAATAGTTTAGGAATAGTACTTAATATAGTTATGGGTCTGTAATTCTCTATTTTACTTTTATTATCTGACTTATGAATAGGTGTTATAAAACTTAACTTCCAGAATTTAGGAAATTCCCCTAGTTGCAAAGACTTAGAGAAAATTTGATATAGCGGCCTAGCTAAAATAAAGCTATATGTTTTTAGCAGCATGGGAGGTATGCCATCAGGCCCAGGCCAATTTCTAGCATCTAAACTATTTAACTTGTTATAAACTAAAGAGATTAAAATATCACAAGAAGATATGTTATTACAACTAATAGATAATTCATTTGTATTTATATCACATTTCTTGTTTGAGTAAACTGTAGAGAAGTAACTAGCAAACATATTTGAGATCACAAGTCCATCACAGCTTGTTACATTATTATAAGAGAATTCTGTAGGCGTTTCCGTAGTATTTCTTTTAGAGTTTATAAAGCTGCAGAATGATTTGATATCGTTATTAATGTTGGATTCAATCGTTGATACAAAATTCATGTACGAGGTTTTTGACAATCTTTTGCATATGGATCTGAGCCTACAAAACTCAATATAATCGTCTTGAGAAAGGGTCGATTTGTACTTCTGATGGGCTCTCTTCTTTAGAAATATGTGATTTTTCAATTCAGGGGAAAACCACCTAGGAAATTTTCTGGACGAGATTCGCTTATGGGGCACAAACAGATCGACTCCTAAATACATAATTTTATAAAATGTTGCAACCATTTCGTCTAGCGATTTATTTTGCAGTATTGCGTCCCATGTCACACTATTAAGAAATTGATCCAATGCTGTGTAATCAGCCTGCTTAAAATCATAATAGAATCCATCCGCATATGGTCCAGTGTTATTTGAAGTATTTGAAAATTTGATGTCGAATGTCAGTGGCGGATGAAATTGAGCATCTGGTGGAACTAGACCTGAGTGAGCTGTCCGAACTTGTATATGACGATCTTGAGTAAGGACTAAGTCAAGCAATGAATTATTAGGGTTTCTTACTGAATTTACTTGGAAAAGATTCTGTAACGCACATAGATTGGATATGATTTCTTTTGATTCGGTCTCGTATTGCTGGACACCTATGTCTGATGTGACAGAAGAGCTGAGATTGTCAGATTGCCAGACTCCATGTGGTAAATTGAAGTCGCCAAGCAGGACAACTTGGGAGTTTGTGTACTCGAGCGCGAGTCGATCAACATTTTCATAAAAACTAGAGACCTTCTCTGGAGGAGATTTGGGAGGAAAATAAGCTGCTCCAATAACTAGGGACTTGGTGCCCCTTCCAATTTTTACAAATAATTGTTCCACATTCGTTGAACATGGCAACTGCGAACTGGATATATCACGATGCACTGCTACTAGCACTCCCCCACCTCTGGAAAATATGCTTGTATTTGGTGAGCGATCACATCTATATACATTATAGTCAAACATAAAAAGTTCTGCGCTATGGAAGTCAGGGGTTAACCAAGTTTCGGTGAAAACAATGACATTGTAGCAACAAGTTGGAACACTTTCTAACAGGTATTTGAGTTTGGTTCTCATTTAGCAGCAAATGCAGGAGGTATCTTTACAAAGTCACTTTTTACTTCCTTTTACAATAAAGGAAGCATTGGATTCACCCCAGAAATTCGAAATTGAGTTTTAAAATAGATCTTACCGTTTTAGAATCCCCTGAACCCAAAAAAATTTTTTTTTCATTGGTCTGTCTGACTGTGTGTCTGTCTGTGTGTGTCTGTGAACAGAATATCTCAAAAACGAAAAGAGGTATGGCGTTGTAACTTCATATATAAGTTTTGTGTACTATGTAGATGCGACAGCAAGCTTTTAAAGAAAATCGCATAACCGGCAGTAGGTGTTTACTCTTGTGATTTTTCAATTTTTTTCGAATTTTCCAAAAACGGCTCTAACGATTTTTTCAAACTTCACACTTTTATTAGTTTTATTACATTTTTAATGTGTATTGATGTGAGATTGGTGATTTTCCAGTGGAATACTTCTAAAATGGGTTTATTTTTTTTCTATTTTTTTATTAATTCTTAGTTTAAATAGAACACGCGGTATATTATTAAATTTTTAAATTCAGCATAAAATTCTAGAGAAAATTGGTCTCTTTAACTAACGCTCTATTTTGTACGGTTTTTGTAGAATTTGTAATTTTTTAAAATTTTTGACAAATGCTTAAAAATTTAAAATCAAATTTTTGGCTAATTATAAGATCGCTGTAAAAGGAAGTTGTGTGCGTGTATCACACCAGATTTTTTATTTATCTATTTATTACGTATTTTAAATGTATTCCTAATATCTTTTCGTTTTCTTTTATATATCAGCTGAATTATTTGCCTCACTAACGTTCGGCTAATAAACTTCAGCTTCGCCACAAAAAGTATCACTTTTACTCCTAATAACATAATCTACTATTAAAGAACATGCAGCTCAATTATGAAACAAATAAAATGGATATTGAGTAGAATAGCACAGTTTTATCATTAAAAACTCTATTTCTTACAATAGTATCGGCAGTTTTTCAGTAAATTTGACTTTCAATTAGCTAAACGAATATAAGTTGGGAATAATAATAATAATAATGCATTTATTTCTCAATACTTACATAACTATATATAAAACAAAAAATTCAAGTATCATACAATTGAAAAATCACAAGGATAGATAACCACGTTTGATCTTCCATTAAACCTTGAAGTAATTGAGAATATATAATTCATAAAAATGCCAATATACATCTAAAAGTAAAAAAATATTTTGAACAAAAAAAATTATTAAAAAACTAAAATAAAAGATTCTGTGATTATGCTATGTTAGAAGTCCACAAATTTTGTTAAATAATGTTATGTTTTATTTGCAATTTTTATCTTATCTTCAATTTATCTAGATGTTCATGCATATTAGCTTTAAGTGTAATTAAATTAAGTTGCTTAAATGTAGGCGGGAGATTATTGTAGGTTTTATAAATTTGGTATTGAAAAGAACCTTCAAATAAGGCCGTTTTATGTGAAGATGGAGATATTATGCCTTTGAATCTTAAATTTATGGCATGGACATCAGTCCTATATGTTATTTTATTATATAAGTAAGCCGGCAGCTTTGGTGTAATAATTTTGTGACAAATCATAGTTATTAATTTATTTTACATGTGAAGTTATAACCAATACTATTTAGTTGTCTATTTGTTGGTTGCAAGGGTAGTAATTCAATTTGATTAAAGATGATAAGAGTTTGTACTAGTTATTCTATTAGTCAGACTTTATCTGTAAAAGAAATATCAAAAAGATAAAACATAAGTTTATTTCTTACATATTTGTTTTATAAGATAATTGATGTTGCAGAATAGATGGGAATGGTCACATTTGAGAACTAGATAACTCTAAAATATGACATGTTAGTTAAAACGTCATAATTGTTGATAAGTAGGAATCTATCATTTGTTTGAATAAAATACTTATTCCAGTTATATTTAGCATAGCAAAGCCATTTTTGAAGAACTCCTAATTTTGATTGTAGAATTTCTGAACTGCTACAAAAGCGTCTTTGTTCCTAAATCACCAAAAACTCTCTTTTAGCCTTGGAAATAATTAAAAATCAATAAATTAGGTAATTAGGAGTAGGGTGGATGTTCCATAACTTTAAACCAAATATCACGAATTACGTTCAAAGAAATAATACTCTTATCAACAGGCGAGTTATCGTGATGAAAAAGAATTCCTTGTGACAATTTTCATCTTCCATTTTCTTTAGTAGGTCGAGTCGCAAAATGTTGTAACTAAATAAGGTTGCATAATATTGACCAGTGATGTCAACCAACGATTTTCGCTAACTATGCCATTCCCATGATCAATTTTTTCTTGAATACATGCAGAATGCACCTTTTGCATGTTTGTTCTGCCACATTTGAAGTCCCAATACCAATTTGTTTACTACTTGATAGGAAAAATAATGTCCAAGCACTCTAATCGTATCTGCATTAATTTGTTTTGGTGTTAAATCTTTCTTTGTAGGTACCGTCAAATGGGGTTACTTGCAGCTGCAGACTAACTTGCAACAATTTGCGGTTGTGAGTTTACAAAATAAATATTGGTTTGTTGTTTCCTTATAGAGTAAGGTTATGTTTGTTGTGATTATCTTCCGCATTCTGTACAATTTGTAAGTATGGCAATAATTCTACATATTAACAATTATAGAGGGAAAATATTGATCGTGAAAACTTTGTTTCTAACTGTGATACTTGTATTTTTATTTGTGTGAGTCTTTGAGTATAATTCTAATCTGACAATTATAAACTTAACCTATTACGTATTTTCCCGCTAGTTTTAGAAACTTTTTTGTAATTAATTATTTAAACTATTAGGTATATCTTTGGGGTTACTTGCAACAATGCCTCGATTCTATAAGAAGAAGTTAGGAACAAGAACATATAAAAACTACTCCCAAGAAACATTATTAAATGCTTTGGATGATATAAAAATAAATAACATTTCGCTAAGAACTGCTTCGGAGAAATATGGGATTCATCATGCAACACTGTCAAGAAAGATCCGAGGACGAGGACTGTTTCCTCTGCAACCGGGACGGCAAACTGCATTGTCTGATGATGAGGAACTATCTTTAATACAAAACATAGTTGTGGCAGGAGAATGGGGATTTCCCATGACAAATTATGATATAAGAATTATTGTAAAACAATACCTTGATAGAAAAGGATGTAAAGAACCTCGCTTAAAAACAACCTTCCCGGGCCAGATTGGTGTCATTCCTTTTTGAGAAGGCACAGTGCAAAGGTAAAATCTTAAATATTAATTTTATTGTTTCATTATTATTATGTTTACTTACCTTATTTACCTACATATTATATAAAATATTTTGTAGTTAACAACAAGATTATGTGAGAACGTCAAACGTGCAAGGACACAGGTAACTGAAGGTATAGTTACGGAGTATTTTAAAGAACTGGAACAAAGTGTAGCTGATGTGCCACCACAAAATATTATGAACTATGATGAGACCAATTTCTGTGATGATCCTGGTCGCCAAAAAGTTATTGTTAAGAGGGGCACTAAACATCCGGAAAGATGCATGGACTCGTCAAAAACTTCTACTTCTGTCATGATAGCGGGAACAGCTTCAGGGGAGCTCCTCCCACCGTACGTGGTGTATAAGTCTACACACTTATATGATACCTGGACATCTAATGGACCAAAAGGAGCTAGATATAACAGAACCAAGAGTGGCTGGTTTGATACGACTGTGTTTGAGGATTGGTTTGTAACTGTGGCTCTTCCATACTTTAAAACGCTTGATGGTCCAAAAATAATGATAGGGGACAATCTATCCAGTCATTTATCAAATCATGTCATCAATGAATGCCAGGCAAATTCTATTAGATTTGTATTGCTACCTCCAAATTCAACACACATGTGTCAACCATTAGATGTTGCTTTCTTTCGACCGCTCAAAATGGCTTGGCGAGAAGTCTTAGTAAGTTGGAAGGCAAAACACCGAGGAACGATTACAAAAGACAAATTTCCATGCTTATTAAAGCAAACCTTGGATAAAGTAAAATGCGAAAATTTAATAGCAGGTTTTGCAGCTTGCGGTATTGCGCCATTTAATCCTGATAAAATCCTAAAAAAACTTCCTAGTTGGACAAAAAATTCTCGATCAACCGATCCTCAATTGTGGAGTGATTCTTTTACTGCACTGCTTGAAAAGACTAGGTATCCGGATGAAAATCAACAGACAACACGTAAAAAAAAAGTGGATGTTGTTCCAGGAGGAAGCATTATTGACGTAAATAACTAGACTGAAAACAACAAAGAAAATAAAACTGAATTGGTTGAAAAAAACACAAGAGTCACTAGTGAAAATAAATCGGCAGAAATAGTGAAGAAGAAAAGCATGCCAGGACCCAAAACTAAAAAAAGAAAAGTTGTAGTCGAGTATAGTGGCGATAGTGATACGTCTGACACAAATATATCTGTGCATGACTCATCATCTAATTGGAATGAAGAGTTTTCGGATGTTTCTTCGGTTGGAAATGAGGATGAAAATGCAAACCAAAGAATTTACGCAGTTGGTGATTTCCTTTTGGTAGAATTTTCCAGCCAAGGAAAGAAACAGGCTAATAAAGCTTTTGTTGGTGAAGTCATAGAAGTTCTTCCTTCAGATAATTATTGTCAGTATTATTGCAAATTCATGAGAAAGGTGCATGGTCTAAAAATTCCACAAAACACTTTTAATTTTCCAGCAGTTGATGATTGTTCTATAATTGATATTTGTCAAGTTAAGTTAGTTTTACCGAAACCTAAACAACTGTTAAGGGGAATGTACACATTTGACGCAAATATTGAAGTTGAGGCTTGTTTTATTATTGCTTACTATTGTTATTTATATAGTATGTAGGTAACACATTTTAAATGTTATTTTTAGTTTAATTTTTTAAATGTTTATTGCTTAACTTATCAATAAAGGCATTAAAAGATAAGATTTTTTCATAATTTTTTTTGTGGAAAACTACTGCTTATCATAAAAACATTTTTAATGTTGCAAGTTAGGAGGTATGCACCCTAACATGCCATAATAATGAAAAATGCATAACCGTTGCAAGTCTACCTTTTTCCTGGTTAACTTGCAACATCTATATATTTTTTTTTTTATATATCAAATGTAATTATTTTTGAATTTCTTTTGTATGCATCTAAAGCTTACTTTGGCACCCAACTTTTAGTACAAAAAGTATTATCCAACTACACCCCCTTTCAACGAAATTAATTTTTCAATTTCAAAAGTGTTGCAAGTAACCCCATTTGACGGTATTTAGTAACGATTAAAGCTCACTGTTTCTTATTTTTCAAAATATTTGCGCAACCACCACTTACAACTTGTACAGCTTCTAAACTATTGAAGATTGAAGCTCAACTAATTAAATATTCCAAAGACATACATGCTAGGGAGCGTAATACTGCACAACTCTCGTATATCTGCTACTCTTCTCGATATCCCACAGCCACAATAAAAAAAAGTCACTTTGTAGTCTGAGTATAATCAATAAAATTGTAGGATAAAAATAAACAGTTCCATTCCTCTTACCAATTTTTTTAAGTCATGATTAATAAATGGAAAAAGATGTTACCGTAAGACACATTTGTTATACTTTATCTTAATAAATATTCAGAAAATTTAAAAGCAAACCGACATAATATTCACTTCTAAGCAGGTTTGCAACACAGTATAGTTTGTCCAAATTGAGGTGGCGCAGTCCACGTATACGGATTAAGCGGGGTTTCCTGTAAGTGATACTTTGTTTACATGTAATGCCTGGTTGTACATGCTACTTACCAGTTGAGACGACTTCTAAAAACCTGCACGTATTTAGGTAAATTATTGAGCCCCAGTTTTCAGTACTAAAATAATACACTGCTATGGTATGTATATAATTTTTAATTAAGAGCACATAAAAACACTACATTTTCGTTATTAGATATTAACAGGAAGTCCTCTAACTTGCAAATGTTTTATAAACGGCGTCCTTTCTGATTAAACAAAATTTAAATTTCCTTTTTCCTATAGCCAATCAGAAAAGAGCGTACCACATTCAAATTTCAAATAAATCATAATGTGCAAGTATAAATTTTAAAACTCAACAAATTTGTAATTATAATGTAACATAAGTTCAGATATATGAAAACATGATTAAATATTAATTATTCACATGGAATAATAATAAAATTCATTTATTTAAAATTAATAAACAAATATTTAAATTTTAAACGCATCACTTCAGATTTCAAAATGCACAAATGTTTAATCACTTTTAATTCACTATTTAAAAATAATTCTCGTTTGGGTTTTCCAAATCAATTAATTAATGCAATTATTTTTCTTTGCAGATAAATGATGCTCAAGATCCCAAACTACACAAGGATAATTGAAACAAATTCAAAATAAATCATAAATGGCATAAGAAAATCAACTTCAGCTTATCATTCCCAAGTAACACAAAAATCTCAACTGTATTTAATTGGAAACACATTGTAATCAACTAAATAAAATAGCAATAACGCTCCATATTTATACTTTTTCTATTTGTTTAGAGTAAAAACTCTTTTAATGATTTAATTGAACTGGACTAATAATTATAAATAAATCAAGACCATCATATAACATAGCAACACAAATTTACATACATAATACATAATTTAATATACAAGGAGAAAGCAATTAGTTTTATAAAATACATACATAAAAAAACCAAATTTCAGCATATAATTTAAATATCTTCCTCGTCTTCAGATATAAAACCATTCCAGACCCAATCATTATCGTCGTCACTGTCCTCACCTAGATTGATAATTAGCGGTTTAACACGTGGCTATTTGTAACTGTTTTCGACTTCAATCACATGTCGCACACAATTTTCTCACAACGTCTTGTCTTTGGCCATATCTTCTATAATTAACCTTATTTTATCTACACTTGCGGCAATTACTTTTGGTTCTGTATTACATTTTCTAAGTTTACGTTTTACTGCACTCCACACCAATTCTATTAGATTGAATTCGCAATAATAGGGTGCTAATCTGACAACTTCATGCCCGTTTTTTCTTGCTGTGTTCTAGGTACTTATAATAATATACAGGGTGCTGACTTGCGCGACGCACCATAGGAATTTGCATAGTAAATTCTTTATGTTCAATTATTTGCTCCCCTAATTATTTTAGAGCTAAAGTGTAAATACATTTTTTGTAGAGACAAAAATACTGCACCCAATCATACTGTTGCTAACAATTTTTCATTTTCCGGAACTGAAGGAATGCAAAAAACAAACTAGCATTTTCACAAAAATCAGTGATGCCATGGAATTATTGAAACAAGCCAATGCCAATGCAAATGCGTGCGGAGCGACAATATGTGTTGTTTTATTGTTTGTTTGTCATTGATGTTTCATTATTAATTATGTTCAGCTTAATGTCTCTAAGGTACCTAGACCTTGTCCATAACAAAAATGGTTTTACGGGTATGGTGGACGTTCGTTAACTAAGCTCCTTGTTTATTGTAAAATATCCGTATCGGCAAATTCCAAACAGTACAACCATTAAAAGACTGATTTATTTTAAGTTTAAGACTACAGGCACGTTATTAAATAATTGTAGGTGTAACAATGAGGTTCAGAACTTACACCAAAACGAGAAAAACGACAATAAATTCAATCTTTTGACGGCAGCGACTGGATGATCGCCCCGTACGCACTCGCGTTGGCATTGGCTTGTTTCAATAATTCCATGGCATCACTGATTTTTGTGAAAATGCTAGTTTGTTTTTTGCATTCCTTCAGTTCTGGAAAATGAAAAATTGTTAGCAACAATATGAATGGATGCAGTATTTTTTTCTCTACAAAAAATGTATTTACACTTTAGCTCTAAAATAATTAGGAGAGCAAATAATTGAACATAAAGAATTTACTATGCAAATTCCTATGGTGCGTCGCGCAAGTCAGCACCCGGTATGTAAATACCTAGTTGCTTTTGTTTGATTTCTTGATTTTCAATATATCAATTGTGCGAAAAACCACTGCTAACTAAATGCAGACCTGTTCTGCAGGTAAAGGGGTTTCGTAATCTCAAATGACTAGAGTAAGCTCCGAAGCCAATTAACTATGGCAAATCCCTCATATAATCCGTATACCTGGCCTGCGCCACCTCAATTTGGACAAACTATATCTTTGTTGCATGCATTAAATAACAATATTTTCACAAACTCCGTAAAAAGTAAAACATTTTACTAAAATATAATGATCTCAGAGTTGAATGATTTAATCGAGTTCCTTTTTAGAGTTTTTGTTTTGTTTTTACAAGAGATTTGTATTTTTTGTTATAAAAATGTTTTCAGAATTTCCACTTTGTTTTTATAATGTCTTGAAATATTTATAGGGTTTTGTAGTTTTAGTTTTTGAAAATAAAACTTTTTAAATGAAAGTTTTGTGTTCTTTTATGTATCAAACGATCACTTCCCTGTTTAAAATTATTACCTTTGTCCGAGTTCGCACCTTAGTACATCCAAAGACAAGTGTATAAGCGAAATAAAGTGTCTGTGGACACCCCACACAGAAGCAAAGGTAGACAGTCTTTAACAAAAAATAAAAGTAGTAGGGTTAAAATTCTTATATATTTTTTATCACATCATTATTAGGTAATATAAGGGTAACTTTATTATTTAAAGCACCAATAGAGCAAAAAACTGCGAAAACCGTCTGTCTTCGCCCCAAATGATATTACATCTCTGTATTTTTTCAGAATTTGTTTTAACTCCAGATTCTGATAGAAGATGAAAACGTAGAATAGGAATGTCCAAAGAACCAACCTCCTATATTGTAAGGAAGGACAAAATGGCAGATAAAAAAAGCATAATTTAAAATGCTGTCTGGGAGTTATGTGGCAATGCTAAGCTTAACATTTTTAACTGGTTTATAAATAGAATGAAGGAAACTTAATCAAATACAAAATATCAGCATTAAAATTCAAACTTAGATACACACTGAAGCAGGGTTTGTGTTTGTATCAATTCCAATGCAAAAAATGTAATAATTAAGTACAATATATTAAACGTAGTCTTCAAAAAAGAATGATGGCTAAAGAGGTAGGTTTGTCAACCACTTGTGACAGGAATGTCTTGGATGAGACAAAATTTATTTTTTCCATTTCTTGTTAAATAGGTGCATAGGAAAACTACCCTTTTCTGCCTTCTTGACTACATTGTAAAACCACAACAGACTCATATCTACACAACCTCATTGTCCTACGTGCTTTTTCATCCTTAGTATTATTTTGGTTTTTTTTTTGGTATTTTTGTACTTGGAGGTGACTATGAGCATTGATTTTTTGTTGTTGGATTTACATGCATATGTTGTTGTACAACTTTTTCAACTGTACCTAACGTAAGAGTCCCTTATTTTGGACATTTTTAAAGGCAATCTAATTGTAGCTATTTAACAGTAGAAAAAATTGCTTATTGGATTTGAGTAATGTTGCTAGTGGGTTATTAGGTAATCGATTTTAAAACAAAAATATTAATGATATACTGGTTTAATAGAATAAAAAATATAGATATGACACAAATAGTTCATGTGTCCGATAACATGAAAGCAATAGCCTAACTTCGGACACATACCAACTTAAAATCGCACAATAAGGCTACAAAATAACATAAATGTTTTTTTTCTCAAAGTACAAAATATTACTGCGCTATTTTTTATATAAAAGATGCCATATGTAGAGCATAATTGACAGAGTAAACGGAATATCCTCTTTGAACTGCAGGCGGGTCTAAAATTATAAATATTTGATCCCTTTCTATAAGATTAATGTCTATGATGTCAGTAAACCCAAAACAATATTATTTTCGACATGTTTTGAAAGCACTATGACTCAGGACTCCCAGTCAAACAAGCGATATGATAAATAAATAAATAAATATAGGTCCTGCCATCGATTTCTAGATACAATGCCTGCACTTATATTTATCATGTAGGGCAGATTGCGGAACGACATACTTTTCTGCTGCTTGTTTTATTAATAAATTGTTCTGTAAACTACCTGGAGGCAGAGCTGTCACAAATCAGTGAGATTTAAATCTTTTTTTTATTTAAATACTTTGATTTAAAATCTTTTTTCAGAAAATGTTTTTTGATTTAAAACTTTTTGAAAAGTATCTTTGATTTTTACTTAAAAATTAAGATTTAAATCTTTTCAAAATGATTTAAATCTCTAAAAATATTTAAATCTTTTTTAAAACGATTTAAATATTTCTAAAATGATTTAAAGACCTATATAAAAAATTTAAATAATTTTACAGAGCCTGTCTATTCCTGTGGATTTGTGAATTTACCTGCAACTGCTGCAATTTTTTAAAAGCGTATTTTTGTTCTTTATACTTATATTTATACAATACACTATACAGCAACAGTATTCGCCATAAACTTGGTTACAATAATGGTTACATACACCATACAACACTTATACTCATACATCATACATTCATACACATACATACTTTGTTATGGCAACTGCTGTTACTGATTTCTGCAACATGAAAAGTAATGAGTCTGAAATCGACAAACAAAGAAAACCCTAGCTAAAATGTTAAATAGATTTTTTAGTTAGACTAATAACACTTTTAAGGAAAATCAATTCAATAATAAAAAAAATACTCTAAACCCATTTCCCATTTTTTTGTGATTTTATTAAAAAGTATTTGTGGGCAGAACAAATTTTAATTAACTTCTTAGTTTGGGTTTTAATGCTTTTTTTGTTTATTTCATACTATACGATTTTTAAAACACATTTATTGTCGTCATATTTTTGTTTTCTGAACACATAAATAAAAATTTGATTGCTGATTTAAATACCTACCAGTATCTACTTTTTTATTGCAATCTTTAAAAGAATTTATTCCTTTTAAAAAGATTTAAATCTTTAAAAACGATCTTTGATTTAAATCATTTGTCAAAATGAATAGTATCTATGATCTTTGATTTAAATCTTTTTAAAAATGATCTTGAACAGTTCTGCCTTGAGGGCCTCTTCTAGCATATCCTCTGTATCCTTCGAGTAAAAGCCTCTCTTCTTATTTGTTGGCGCTATTAGTACTACTATAAGTTATTCAAAGCGTAACAATATGCATAGCCGAAATTAGGACTAAGTGTACGGTTTTGCAAACCATCGCTTGTTTAAATTAATTTGCGATGTAAAACATTTAAAATGTTATATACTGGGTTGCACACTCTATATATTACTTATATACTTAATTACTAACTGTATATAGTTAATAGCCTTGTATTTACAACACAAACTTTGAAGTAATAGTATGAAGTTAGCCATGATGTTCTATGCGTTTACAGTTTACTTTTATGTTGTAGAAGATTACTACTTTCAGATATATTTTTCAAATTGAAGTGTATATATCTGCAAAACAGGTGGTGTTCATTAAATAAAGTTAAGTCCGTCTATGTCCGAAGTTAGGCACCTTTATGGTAATTCACAAAGTGTAACTTGTAATTTAGGTTAATAAATTGTAATTCAGAAAGCGTTAACTAATATTTAGACAGGATCAATTGTAGTTCAGAAAGCATCAATTGTAACTCAGAAACCAGGGAATGACCTTTACGAAGAATTTCTATGTAGATACATACATACAGTAGTGTGTAAAATTTGCAATAAAATTAATATTTATTGTTAAAAAATCGTTGGTTATAAAAGGCTCTTAGTAACAGCATATAACTATGACGTGAATTCTATAATGAATTATTTTAAAGTTAATTTGTTTTCAACCAAAAGATGACAAACATTAAAATAGACTTATTCGAAGATTGTTTAACAAATTAACAGTACAATAAATATTAAATTTGTTGCAAACTTTCCATACATCCAGTATCTATTTATCTACACAGTAATTCTACACAAAGGTCGTCTCCTCGTTTCTGAGCTACAATTGATGCTTTCTGAATTACAATTTACTAATTTGAATTAGAAGTTACACATTCTGAATTACAATTTACTCTTTGAGTTACAAGTTACACTTTCGGAACTACAATTTATTAACCTGAATTATATTCGACGCTTTTTAAATTAGAATTTATTAATCTGAATTACAAATAAAAAAGGTGTAGTTCAGACTACACTTTTTCAGTATTTCAGACAGTGTAATTTATAATTCAGATTAGTAAACTGTAATTCAGAAAGTATAAATTGTAATTCAGAAAGCGTTAATTGATATTCAGAAAGCATCAATTGTAATTCACAAATGTAGGGATGACCTTTATGTAAAATTACTATGTAGATACATAAATACATAGAGGATGGTGTAAACTTTGCAACAAACTTTGTATTTATTGCGCTATTTATTTGTAAACAAATAGTTAGCAACATGATTCATGTAAAAGGCTCTTAGTAAGAGCATATAACAATGATTTGAATTCTATGATGAACAATTTTCGAGTTAATTGATTTTCAAACATAATATACCAAACAAATTAAAAATCGACATGTCCTACTTCATTAAACTCATTCCTTGGTTTCTGAATTACAAAATACTAATCTATAGTGGTCAGCACCTTAGAAAAATGAAGCCCAAGTTGCGCTGTAGCAAACTGTTGTAGTGGGAGCAGCGGGAACGTTTCAACCATGGCATTTGCAAAATTTTCGCATACCATACTTTACCATACAGCATGCTGTTGCACTGCTTCACTAACCGTACGTTTGCAAGCAGGTCTTTACAATTCTAACATGCCGGTAAACAGTGTTGCCAACACTGGGAAATTCAGTTCCACTAAATGGGAGAACAAAATCCACCAGAATTCCACTAACTTTTTTTCAAGTAAAGTAAAATAAACTACATATTTTTTTAAATATTGTTTTATTATACAAAATAGTAAATGTATCATAAACAGTGATAGAATTTGAATAAAATAAAAAATAATGTAAAAAATACAGAATAATAAACAATAACAAAAATATGTATTGTATTATCAATAACTTCATCTTACCTTGCGGTGTAGAGGTTGGTGTGCTTTATGCGCTTGTATCTGGCAGTACAATGCTCAACTTGCCCCGGATTCGGGATACAAAGTTGGAGCGCGCCTTTTGTGCAAAAATATGTATTTAAATAGAAATATCAAAATCGATATCTAACGTCAAAGCCTTGTGGTCTCCCTTTTATAACCTTGGGCTACGCAAAATACTAGAGGCTTTCCCAATTTTCTAATAAACAATTTGAAAAAAGTCCAGCTCGAATTTATAAGCGCCTACCGGCAATCATTCTAACATAATATAGCAGCTATAGTTCTGCCGCTCAATAATAGAGGGCCTATCAATAATTTTTTAAATTGTTATAAAACTTTTGAAATAAATCTACTTATAACAATCAAAATATACCCATTTTTAAATTTGACACCCATATATTTATACTTGAAATTAAAAACCTCATTCTACTAGATTTTTCACTATACCACTAACTACCAAATTTCGCCACTAGATGGTGCTCTCAATCCACCAGATTTAGTGGAAATTCCACCAAGTTGGCAACACTGCCGGTAAATGCTGCCAGAGTCTAGGCGAAAGCTACCTCGGCGTATGTCGGTTTTATTTTTCTTACAAGATTTTCCCTGTAAATTACAAGTTACAATTTCTGAATTACAAGTTATACTTTCTGAATTATAATTGAAAACTGTGTAGTTTGGGCTGCAACCACACCTTACTCTATAGGACAAACTATTTTGGTTTAGTCCCGTCCCGCCTTCAGTGAGCCGTATACTTGTAGTGTTCATTTTATTGAAAACAAATAAAAAAGGGGTCGGTTTCCACGGCTATTCTATACTTGGAAATGAACAGTAGGTGCCAAGTCAATCTCAATGACTTCCAGACCCAACCAGATGGTAAATTCAAATTTGTAATGGTTAATCAGGACCATCTAAATCTAAATCAAACAGGTATCTATACGAACAAAAATCAATAATCTGCAGCTTAAAATGCCTCCAGAGTTTGCCGTGTAATAAAAAGTTACTTAATACAGGCCAAACTAGTTCAGACTACGACAAATCAGTTTATCTCATATTCATTTGAGGATAATCTAGTTTGGACTAGGATAAACTGATTCATCTTATCGGTTTGGCCTAGTCAGAACTAGTTTGTCCTGAAATTGAGTTTGGCCGGTAACATATACATACAACTGACTGAAACAAACATGAGAATAGAACAGGCGTGGCAAGAGCTGCAGTCGTTTTGTTGTAGTGTTGCTAAACACTTATATGTTAGTACCGGGTGTCTTAAAATGAATTATATCTAGTATGCTTTGAATTTCCCATAATGCAGTCTAAAATTTTACTTGAAATTGGCACGACTGTAAGTCTATGTCAAATTCGAGGTTAGTAGGTTAGATTTTGCGTCAGTTTTGACACAGATTGACGCAAAACATAACCTACTAATCTTGAATTTGACATAGACTTACAGTCTTGCCAATTTCAAGTAAAATTCAAAGCATACTAGATGTAATTCATTTTAAGACACCCGGTATTTAAAGTTTAATTACAATTAAAAACAAATAAACTGTACTTGACCAAACTTTAAGAACTTTTACCTCTGGATGTAACGAATGAGTATTCTTGAGCATCATTGGTTGAATATCTTACGCTTCACATATTTTCTGACTTTCATCTTTGTTTCAGTGCGCTTTATAGTTAATTCGTTACTATGCTTAAATTAAACAAACTCACTTTTAAAACTATAATAATAAAAACAAGTATGTGTACTGTATATATTGAAAATTTAAATAAGTCTTGGTACCACTCTACATTGAAAATTTCTAATAATTTACGTACTTATAAATTGCACTACACAAAATTTTAACAATTCAACAAATGTGTCTTTGTACAGGTAACATTTACATTTCACACCACCAATAGAACGTTTCTCATAACAACTATTTCCAAGCCTGCTTCAGCGCCTTCCGCGAAGCCAATCGTTTGGTAACATACGAAGCAATGGTAAGTCCTATCAACACAACTGCAATTAACCAATGGTCAAAATCCTCCTTAAGCAAATCAAAAGTCTTAGAAGGCGTGACTCTGGTATAATACAAATCTAAACCATGGACTAGAACAAGGCAGGTACTTTCGAGTCGAGCAGGGGCCACTTGCAAGCCTCTCACACGTGCCAGGCTTTGGTTGTAATTAATCGTTGCCTCGGCTGGTATTGGTAGTTCTGGAATGTACGGAATGTAGCCCTCTTCCGGATTGAGCACTCCTTGGGCGCCTCGGGGCTCTAAAAAGGCCCACGGCACTTCAGTAACAGCACCGTTAGAAAGAGCAACGAGAATGTGTTTGTTTGTGATGCCCCTCTCTGTGAGAGTCGCCTGCATGGCCAACGGGGTGGCAGGAAAGATGTAGGCCTGCGTCTCGGGATGTGGCAGCTGACTTACGGCATGCGAGCTGAAGGCTGTGCTGTTGCTTTGTACAGCTCCCTCGTACAGCTCCACTGCAGCCAATTCAATACGTCGGAATCTCTCGTTATAGTACGAGTAGACGAGCCAATTTTCAGAATGCACCAAATGTACGGGTTTGGTGGCGCGTTTGTGAGCCGCCGAGTACACGATCAGCCCCGTGACGCCGTCCACGAGGTATACGCTGAGCACGTGCTTGTGAATCGGGTCATCTGCTAGGGTTGCCAGGGCAAGCAGATTTGGATTAACATATTTATAAAGCACGGAGCGGTCAGAAAGTACACGGCCTTGGGAATGCACCCTTTCCGTGACAGGTCTCGAACCGACTTGTACCAGTTCAGCTTGCCCCAAATTTAAGGACCAGTTGGAGTGGCTCTAATGGAGTCCGCGCTATGTATTAGGCTAAAGCCCTGGACAACTTTCGAGTTTGCAGTGTACAGGAAAGTGGAACCACTGTGTTGTGATAAAATCGGTTTAGTATTTGACGGATATACAGAAACCTGACCGTTTTCGGACAAAATCAGAAGCCCCTTCAGGTGTTCGTCGTCTTCATATGGTAATAGCATGGCTTGCTTGATGCGAAAGGATAGTTGTTCCACAGGCCTAACAGCCTGTCCTGTAATGGGGTCAAAAACATGCAAGATACCTTTGCCCGTTCCCTTATCCTTCATTATAAGGGCGCATTGGGCAGGTAAAGGTGCATATCTCGCCGTCCTTTGTACAAACAACAGGAAATTCTGCTTCTCCAACAGGGGAAAAGTGTCAACGTTGGGAAAAAATTCTGACCACACCGTTTTGCCAGTCATGCTATCTATGGCGTACAACTTCCCCACTTTCGTAGCAATCACTATCAGCTTATGCAGTCCAAACTCGTCTCTCACAAGTCCTGCGTTGGCATCACCCTGTTGTCCCGTCAGCAGCACCGCCAGCTGCCGAGCTTGGCTCATAAGGCGGTGGTACAACATCCCGAACGCGTCTCCCGAATCAAACTCATGCTCTATGGAGGCATCAAGTTCTGACACAGGCAGCTCCAGGAACTCCGTGGCCACCACGTGGCTCAGTGCCTCCTCCCGTGTCCACAACACTTTGCCGGCCGGTAGCTGTAGCAGCGAAGCCGAGTTGTCAGCTGACGTGAAAAGCACACGACACGCGGTTCCTTTACACAATGCACTAACAATTTGACTAACCTCGATTTTTTGGTTATGGTCTGTTTCGACGAAGCTTTCTACGCCTTCTTCCAGCTCTATGCTGCGTAGTTTATTTCCATTTTCAAACTGCAATATGATGGTCTTGTCCCCGTTTGGAACCACTGCTGCATTGGGTGCCAGAGCATATGGAAATACTCGCGGCAGTTCCGGCTGCAGTTGCACATAACGTGCTGCTCCGTTTCTAATCAGCAACAGATCTGGCTCTGCGAGTCGCAACGATTTGATTTGAACTTGCCCTGATGCACTTCCAATTAATGACTGAATTGAAGATGTGTACACTTTGTTAGGTTCAGAGACGAGATTTATGTAATACAGCTGTCCACTGCTGTCATCACTTGAAATGCATGCCCAGTAAGTGCCTGCAGTAGCACACTTCGCTAAGTCCATGACCCATGGCGTTGATATTCTTGAAGTCCTTCCGCTGTTGCGTCCAGTTCGTACGTCGTATACTGTTACTTCTAAATGCGATCCTATTACAGGCACAATGTGGACGAGTTGGTCTTTTACAATAACCCAATATGCTGTGGTGCTTTTCTCAGTGTATAAAGTCCATTCCCATAGAAGTGTACCAAGGTTCAGCTCCCAGCCTCGTATATACCAAGTATTTTCCCCTCCAGAGACTGTGACAATTTCTTTGTCCACATCTAACAACTCTATACTATTTTCTGCTGGGCTTTCGAGGAGTTGCCGCCAGGCTATTTGGCCATTCTTTAAATGCAGGGATGCGAGGACGTTTTCGTCAGTTGCAACAACTATTCTTTTAACAGAATCGAAGCTTCCATATTTTATGTTTCCTACATACGTTTGCCTCCAGTCGAATTTGCCTATTTGGTCTTCGTATAAACTAATTGCTACGTTTAGAAAAGCACATAATACTAAAAATATGTTGAAAATCGATTTAAATGTAGCCATTTTTGCTACATAATAAAACCTCGCCACTTAAAACATAACCGCACTTCCTGACTGACGTTTGTCTGCATGCGCAAGATTATGCAAAGTTGGCCTTGACAAAATGGGCGAATTCAGTTAGTTAAACGATTGCATTCAACTAATTTTTACTTCCTTTTACGATAAAGGAAGTATCGGATTTACCCCAAAAATTCGAAATTGAGTTTTCAACAGATCTTCACGTTTTAAAGTCCCCTGAACCCAAAAAACATGTTTTTGTTCATTGGTCTGTGTGTCTGTCTGTGAACAGAATATTTCAAAAACGGAAAGAGGTATGGCGTTGAAACTTCATATATTATATGTACCGAGTGACTAAATGATTGAATTTTTTTTTATTAGGTTGGCACTGTTTATGTTGGTAGCACTGTAAGTCTATGTCAAATTCGAGGTTAGCAGGTTAGTTTTTGCGTCAGTTTTGACATAGAATGACGCAAAACCTAATCTGCGAACATTGAATTTGACATAGACTTACAGTGCCACCAACATAAACAGTGCCAACCTAAGAAAAAAAAATTCAATCATTTATAGTCACCCGGTATAAGTTTTGTGTACTATCTAGATGCGACAGCAAGCTTTTGAAGAAAATCGCATAACCGGAACTATGGTGTTTACTCTTGTAATTTTTCAGTTTTTTTTTTCGATTTTTTCAAAAACAGCTCTAAGGATTTTTTTCAAACTCTACATTTTTATTACATTTATAATGTGTAAAGCTAGGATAGTTAGGAAATAAAGTCTCAAAAAAGGCAGGCAAAAAGGCAAAACAAAAGATTTAAAAAGCGCTAAAAAGGCAAAAATAAAGTAAAAAAGGCAAAAATGAAAAAGGCAAAATTAAAAGAATAGGCGTTTAACTGAGAAATACAGTCGATGCACTTCACAAATCACAATGTTAACACATTCGAAAATTGTGACCAACTGGCTGATTCAGTAGAAAATTTTCTCCTGACAATACCGGTCCCCTCATTAAAATTAATCTCAAGAAAATAATCCTTCTGAGAAATTTTCAGCCGGTAACAATAAAAGGTAAAACCCACTAAACATCTACCGTTAAGTGATTGGGAATAATACTTTCTACAATTTATTTCAGAAATTTAAAATGTTTATTTTTCCTGGAAAATTGCTAGTACATTTTTTTAAATTGAAAATTTAAGAACAGCATTTCTTAAAATTTAGTTTAATATACCATAAAAGGCACCAAAAAGTAAGAAAAATAGGAAATTCCTCAAAAATACAGAATCCTAAAAAGACGCAAAAAAGGCAAAATAAAATTTGTATTTTTGAATTTCACGCATTCTAAAACGGATTTAAAATTTAGTCTGCCTTTTATCCTTTCATTTATTAAAAAAGGCAATTTGCCTAACTATTCTAGCTCTAATAATGTGTATTGATGTGAGATAGGTGATTTTCCAGTTCAATACCTATAAAATGAGTTTCTTGTGTTTTTTTTTCTATTTTTTATTAACTCGTATTTTAAATAGAACACCCGGTATATTATTACATTTTCAAGTTTAACTTAAAAATTTAGAGAAATTTTTTCTCTTGAACTAACGCTTTATTTTGTACCGTTTTTGTAGAATTTGTAATTTGTGAAAAACTTTGACGAATGCTTAAAAATTAAATAATAAAATTTTTGGCTAATTATAAGATACTGTAAACGCCAGCGTGGCCCGGTGGTTAGAGCATTGGACTGCGGTGCGGAAGTCTGGAGTTCAAATCCTATAGTACCCAGTCGCTTTAAATAATTGGGGACCTGCGTTCGAAAGAATAAGGGGTAATAATACGGTTGTCTAATGCGTGATGCTCACCACCAGTGGCGTAACAAGACGGTTTGGCACCGGTGTGCAAGAATAAATGATAGCCGCTGTAGACAAGAAGTTTCAGAAAAAAAAGGGGGGGGGGGTAATTTTTGGTCATGCAACGCTTTAAATTTAAAAGAAAGTTAATAATCTCTTTTCTTAACATGAAACATTAAATACAACATAATAATAATAATAATAATAATAATCTCATTATTCCTTATTGGGACATAGGGTATTCGTATAATCTCTCCAGTTGTCATTTTCCTTTGCTCTTTGGCTCAGTTGTGCTATAGTCTTTCCTGTCTCTTGTTTTACAGTTCTCCTTCACGTTTTTCGCTGGTGTCCTCTGTTTCTGACACTCTAAAGTTTCCAATAAAAACTTTATGCAAATTTCAGTTTTATTTTTTCGCAACGTATGCCCTAACCATCCATATTTTCTTCTCTTAATTTCTATATTAATGTTCACCTGATTTGTTCGGTCCCAAAGATCTTTTTTCGAAATAATGACTGGCCACCTAACAGCTATTTACAAACCCCTGTAATTTCTGCTTTACCAGTTCTGTAACCGTCCACGATTCCGACCCATAAAGTAGAACAGATTTTACCACTACATCAAACACTCGCAAAATATAACATGAAACATAAAAATACATAGGAAAATACAAAAACAAAAACCACGTAAAAGGAATACAAATTTAAATAAGAAAAATAAAATACCGATGGGGCCATAATTATATATAACAGCAATGAGATAACATGAACAAGAAAATAACACATATTGCTTGAGTAAAAAAGAGATAAACATAGTAGCAAATATACGAGTAGGCTTGACGCTCACTTTAATTATGACATATGTCAACTAATTGTGACTACTAAAGTAATTTTGTTGTATGGTCATCTCTTTCTTACTCAAACATTCTATTTTGTGGTTCATGTTATCTTATTGCTGTTATATATAATTATGGCCCCATCCATATATCTTTATACATATAATTCTTCTGTACGTGTGTACGTGACTGAACTCCTAAACGGCTGGACCGATTTTGATAAAATTTTGTGTGTGTTTGAGAGGGTCCCTGTATGGTATAGATTCACAATTGGATCCGGTAGGTGGCGGTGCAATCGGGTTCTAGGAATTTTTTTAATTTTTTTTTCCTTCACTGATAAGCAATATTTAATACTAGTTGTGTACGAAGATCGAAATTGTACAATTTGCTTTAGTAAGCCGTCATCGAGATCAGTTTCATACGTAGTTTGAAGTAATTTGGCACTCTATAACCCTGCATCTGAGGCAATCGTCAGAAATTTGTGGTTTAAAACTTTGAATTTATAGTATGCTACTATGCACTATGCACTATGCAATCTAAGAATCACAAACACACACTAGAGCTGGAACTTCTAATCTACTCAAAAGAAGAAAAGAGTGCGCACTCAAAAGAGCCCAGTGGCGCTCACGTATCATAGTCTGTTGTCGCTTTGAACCTCTATTCTAGGAAAACTTTTATTTTCACAAAAAACTCCGCTACCGCGGCGCCTATATACATTCGGCGCGGAGGTTCTTTGCACCCCCTGCACATACGATAGTTACGCCACTGCTCACCACATCACCACGTGTCATGAATTTGACACGCGACAGCCGGGTGTGAGAGCGAGGATACGGAAGCTCTGACCTTCCGCCTTGCAGGCCAAGCTCCTTCATGGGGTGTTAGTGCCTAACCATTATTTTATTTAATTCGCACTCAGCCAACAGCCGTTAGGCCAATTATAGGCGTCGCTGTGCAGTTATGAGGACTTCCAACCCCACTAACGACTGTCATGATGTTTTATGACCGCCGGGACCAACTTTTTTCCGTGATAGCCGTACCACGAGGCGCCGAGAGATGCAGCCGTGGAACTCCCATCCAAGTTCTGACCAGAGACAGCGTTGCTTAACTCTGCTGATCGAACGTGGACGCTTGTTCAAGCTACACCACCCATAGTACGCTGCAATTAGACCCATAGGTACCTCAACATCCAAAGTAAAAGTTTCCCTCCAGCTCCAAATTGTTCTATACAGTCCACATATTGTTTGGTAAAAAGTTACACCATTTTAAGCGTCGGGTTTGGGGGGGGGGGAGAAGTTAGTAAATTAGTAGTTTTTATCAGTTTTTCTTAAATATTTCGAAAACTATGCGGTTTAGCGCGAAAAGTGTTATATACAAAACTAATCTACATTAAATTGCGAACAAAAATGGTCCTGTGCATAATCTTGCTAAAGTGAACGGTTCCAGAGTTACGGAGGGTGTAAACGTAGAAATTTTTTAGATTTTTTGAAAAAAATATGACATCACTAAGGAAACTAATTTTTTTTGTTCTGCTGTCATTTTTGTTATTGTTCGTCTTTAGAATACTGTGCGAACTATGTGATAATCACAGGATTGTGTTTTGTTAAAGCAAATTGCGATTTTAGTGGCCGGTGGTATGTTAGTGATAAGCTCTTGAAGGAACGACAACCTCACCACATTCTCAAGAGGCGCTACTTTTTAAGAGAATAGAGGCTTCCACAGGCCTAGGCCATATAAACCTGTGGTACGGAGAAACCCACTCTGAACTTTCTCTGGACAATGCCGCATTAAGAATGAATATCTTTTCAACATAAATGATTTTAAAATATAAAAATATTATCTGTATAATAATTATGATACATAATTATATAATTTTTAATCATAATATTTTTAAAACTGCAGCTTAAGGAAGAATGCCCTCACAGGGGTCACGACCATCAAAGATATTCATATAATGGCGGGAGAGTGTTCGATGTTTTCAATGTACGGGTGTGGGGCTCGAACCCACTACCTGCCGACTGCTGGCGCAAGCACTCTATCAGCCGGCTCTCAACTATTTTATTGAAATAGTCAATTTGACAGTTGTAAATTCCGAAGTCCTTTTCGACTCAATTTCGAGTTACAAGAGGTCACTATGCAAAAAAACTACGTTGCGGGCGTCTACTTCCTGGATATTATTAGAGTTCCTATATGTACTAAGAGTTGAGCCATTGGATCCACAAATCAAGGACCATGTGATGTAGCAAAGATATATTGCATTTGTTTTAGTTGAAAGAAGTATGCATAAAGTTTAAAATCGGCAAAAATCAGATACTTCATGGTTTGTGGTTCCAAAACAAGTCACCCTACATATCCCAACTCTTGTATATACAGGGACTCTAAATATCATTCAACATAAAGCCTTCGTGCAGCTGTGGCGTTATTGTGGGCTGCCCACATCAATAAATACATATCTGAATATTCATTTGTTTGTGTACATTTTATAAATAAGTTTGACAGAAGTGAGTGACAGTTGACAAATTATAAAAAATGCATTGACAAAGACTTAGAAGAAATAAGTGATAAATCATAGGTCGAAACTATCCCTTTAAATGAATATTATTATTGTACAAAGCCTGTATTTAGTTTTTGACAAACTCCACAGGAAATCAGTTTTTTAAAATACTTAAATATTGAAAACAATCAGGGCCCCCGCTACCATATGTGCAAAGTGTGCAATTCACACGAGCGCCATCCTTTAGGGGCGCTAAAACCCAGGGTCAAAAAAAAATTGCAAAAAAATTTGCAAAAAAAACAAAAAACAAAAATTAATTTTAAAATAAAAGTTGAGAAATTAAATAGGATTAGGTATAAATACACACGAAATTTTATTAGTATATCATCCAGTTACTGCCGATTCCTATGTTGCGAGAACATGTCAGGCGGTAGTTTCTTGATTTTTCCTGTTCAGACATGAATAATGCCTGGAGCGCTATAAAAGCGATGCATCGCCAGAGGCGGTTTTAAACCGGTTAGTTCACTGGACCGTGCAACAAGTGCATAAAAACAAGTAATCCTAACCCTGGACACGCTCTCCGGTTCTCAATGGTTCTCGACGCTAGACTTGAAGAGCTGAAGTCGGAATGGAATCTGAGGACAGGGACTGCATTTACCATCGGAACTGGGCACTGGCAGTTCTCCGTCATGCCGTTCGGTTTGTGCAATGCCGCCGCCACGTTTGAGAGGCTGATGGACACCGTCCTGAAGGGTCTATCTTGGCAGACCTGCCTGATATACTTGGACGACATCATAGTGGGGGGTAGATCCTTCAACGGGCATCTGAAAAACCTGGAGGAAGTGTTCTGTAGACTGCGAGGTGCCAACCTGCAATTAAGTCCAAAGAAGTGCCATATCTTTCAGAAGGAGGTACAGTACTTGGGGCACGTCGTATCCGGTCAGGGAGTAGCAGATGATGCGAGTAAGGTGAAGCATAAGCATGAACTGCGAAGCTTCCTGGGCCTCTGTACTTACTACCGACGGTTTGTGCTGGCTGCTGGGCTTTGCAAACATTGCAAAACCGTTAACCCGTCTAACGGAAGAGGGACGACAGTTCGAATGGAGTGCTGAGTGCGCGGAAGCCTTCGAGACGCTCAAGACTGCCTTAACCAGTTTACCTGTGCTTTGCTATCCACGTCAGGACGGCCAGTTTATCCTCGATACTGACGCTAGCAATGTCGGAATAAGTGGTGTTCTGTTCCAGGTCCAAGATGGACAAGAGAAAGTCCTGGCATATTTCAGCAAGGTCCTGTCCAAGCCAGAGCGGAATTATTGCGTAACCAGGAGGAAGCTTCTGGCAGTCGTCAAGTCCGTGGAGCATTTTTATAAATATCTGTATGGAGGAAGATTCTTGCTGAGGACCGATCATGCTGCTCTAAGATGGCTACTGCAGTTCAAGAACCCTGAATGACAGGTGGCTAGGTGATCGAGCGCCTACAAGAGTACGACTTTGAAATAAATCATCGACCTGGCACAGCCCACCGCAACGCCGATGCGTTATCCAGTTTGAAGCTGGAGAGTCGTGCGGTAACCATCAATCGTACCACTGTAGTCGACGACTCGTGGGAGCTAGACGAGTTGCAGAACAGCCAGGAGAACGACCTCGATTTAGGTACGGTTATAGCCTGGAAGCGAGATGGCCGTCGACCTACCTGGCAGGAGGTCTCCGCCACCAACCCAACGTTGAAGACCTATTGGGCGCAATGGGACTCCTTGCAGCTGGACAACAACGTCCTGACCAGAATCTTAGAAGATAAGGACGGTAGGGCAACGAGATCACAATTGATGGTTCCAACTAGTAGAGTGGCCGAGGTTCTGCGCCACCTGCATGATGGCTTCTCTCGGGGACACTTTGGATTGAAGAAGACGTTGCAGAAGGTCCGAGAAAGTGAAACAATAAAAAAGCCAACCTGCGATTGATTACTAATAATAACCAATGGTAGTACAATCGCAGATCAACCCCCTTATCATTTATACACCACGGTAGCTCTGAAATGTTTCTTACTTACCGCAATGGCCTAGCTAGCGTCAAAGTCGATGGCCTTGGGTCGCAGATTTCTATCATCAGCTGAGCTGCTGCAAGCTCTTTTAATAATAGTAAAAAAAACACAGGGCGCCAGAAATCACAGATTTCAAGAAATAGATAAGAAAATAACAAACAATTAAGTTTATTAATCAGCAGATCATGTTTGGTGGCAACATCAATAATGCGTCGAAAAATCGTTTATCACAATATTAAATAACCTGAATACAATAAATTATACGTGCTGAAAATGCGACACGCACAGCGAAAATATGTGAACCTCCTTTAGGCTCTTAGATTGAATTTGAATGCAATTCACTGAAGGGATAAGCTTATCACTGTCTGTGTGTATTATCCGTTATCTCGGTAATGATAATAAAATAGCGTGAAGCACTTTTTTTTACAAAATTCTTAATATGTATTCAATTAGTAAAATTATAAATTTGTAAATTGTAAATTAGGGAACAATTGATACATTATGTTTTAGATTTATGAGACACAGATTTATGAATGGTTAGTACATTTCGTTTTAGATTTATAAGGCGTAGTTTTAAATTAGTAAATTATAAATTTGAAGCGTTGTGAAAAAATCGATTCAGCCAATAATTCGTGGGCGTTGAAATAAGACTAACCTGGATTGAAAGAAACGCCGGTGGCATGCGTTGAATTGGTCCAGGATTATCTTAATGTAACAATCACCAACAGCGCAGACCTCGTGGCCAAAGTTGATAAAAGGACAGGCACTCGGTGTTACAGACGGCAAGCCCCCAAAATGGCATTTCAGAGGAAGTTGTGAGGGGTCCAAGATTACCAATTATGATGCCAAATAGCATAACCAGTCGCTCAAAAACGGCGTTTAAAAGAGTTACTCGAAAGTGGTAACTAAAAGCGGTAACTAAAAGCTGATAAGAAAGAGAAATTACTAAAATGGATAACAAGCAATTAGCGTAAACATACCTGATTTAGTTATCAGCTCACTAACGAAATTAATTATTAATTAGTGCTGTAGCACGTGGGAATACCTTCGAAGAAGCAAGTTACTTCGACAGAAAGCGAAAATCAAATGGCCCAAAATAATCGAATCGCTGTTCGCTGGCGTAAAGCGATAACAAGTGAATTCGGGAAAACCAAATCTAGCGCCTTCGCGCGGACAAAACTTGATATTATTCGAAATACAGCGAAAATAATTCAAGTGGGAATGTACAGGCTGGCCCGGAAAAGAATAAATAAATGGCGAAACAAATAGCAGGAGCTAAAGATTTGTTTCACTCCCCACGGCCAAGAGAAATACCTGAGGTATGATTATGCTAAAGCAATTGAAAAGTTTAACGTCAGTCAGAAGAAGGCGAAAGGAAAATAGGGAAATAGATGGGAAATAAAAGAGTAAAGTTAAGAAAAGAAGAAGGGATAGAAAGTTTTACGGAGGGAATAGTCGTGAGCAAAGTGCTAAACCGATCCGTCGCGCTAGATGAAAAAGGCGCGTCGGTGGATAAGTTAGACGCTTAGCTCTGTACCATAGCCAACGGAAAACGAACTAATCAGAAGGTTACCTTAAATGTGTACTGGCAGAATACACACATTGGACTAGTCAGCGTACTGAAAAGTTGCTGAGATTTAGCCAACGGCTGAGGCAGCAGCCGGAAATTGGCATGGAACTAAGAAATGGGATTCGGAATTAGCCAATAAGGTAGAGAAGAAAAGAAATCGGAAAAAGGGATACTTGGGTATTAAAAGAGTATAGTAAGGGAAGATAGTATAATGAAGAGGGATTTGGAAGGGATAAGTCCGATGTCCGTCAGTCAGTCAGTCAACGCAGGGCTGTTTGAAAGAAGCTATTGCAGTGAAATGAGAAATTAACAAAAGGTGAGGACGTTGTCGATCACAGACACTCAGCGCGGGCCCCCGTAGGTGATCACCGCGAATGTAAGCGACTGTGAAGAAGAGCGCCAAAGCAGAAAACCCTACACCCTGCTGGTCGAGGAAAAGTGAACAGTCCAGGAACGACTGCACACTAAAACACCGTGTGAACTAACACACAGCGAAACACCGGAGATAAGTCACAAAAACTTACTCCTGTATGAAACATCGCAGAAGTGAAAATACTACGACAAAAAAAAATTCGGGTAAAACCCAGGACAAAAAAAGCCCTAAAAACCATACCCGCAACATATAACGGAATTAAATGAAAAAGTTTAAAGTATGGAACATGAAAAGATGCAGGAAACCAAGGAATTGGAGTGTGAGATCGATGATGCCAACACACAAAGCGAAACGCTATCGAAAAATCCTCTTTCGAGAATATAAGCCAAGGGAAACAACCCTTATAAATCGGCTTAAAAATAACAGGGGCACCACATAGGACACCGCCAAAAAAATAGACGTTCTGTCTAAACCGGACAGAAGCCTAAAAAAACTGCTAAACACAGCAAAAACGGTTGCATCACATAGGACACAATCCACCCTACTACAAACATCCGAAACTACAAACATCCGAAAAACTCGAACCGCATCGTCATCACTCACTCCAAAACCAAGGTAACCTAATAGTAAAAGTATGGAGGAAAAATTGTCAAAAAAATGAAATATAAACATAAACTCGTGCGTACCACAGGCAATACAGGCCACTAAAGAAACTGATAATGTCGACCTGACGCTTGGGAAATATCTCGTGAAGCGAGATGGGGAAAGGAAATAATAAAATATTTGATGGAAAAGTTTCCCAAAAAAGAGACCGACCCTGCATGTCCAACCAACCACCCTAAGTAAATCGTGCAGGTCTAGAAACTCTTTTACAACTAACTCCATTGTCAGAAAGACACACTTCGAAAAAGTAAAGAAGACTCACGCATTCATCACGAAAGCAACTCACCTAAACACTTGCTTCACTATCAACAAAAGACTCAAGAAGAGTTCGACAAAAGGTTCAATCGCTATCTATAAAGAAGCGAGGAAATCCGTCACTCAAAAGGGTTTCACCTAATATAATCTAATGATAGGGAAAAGTACCATCAAATCGGTAATTAAGGAGTCGCTCAAGGTGCCTAACTAGCACTCAAAAGCAAAAAATATGCGGCTTAAAAAGCACGCAATAAATAATAATAATTATAATAATAATAGAAATTGGTTAACAAGTCGAAAAGGGTGAGAATAATGTTGATAGTATAATACTATCCGTAGGGTGAATAGGCGAGATAAGCTAAACATGCACATACATCATCATACATACAATCACATACACACAATCAGGCACACCAAAATTCACTCCTCCACTTGTCCTTCTCCAAAGTAAGGTTTTAAATATTTAATATGCCAAACTCCAACGTTTTTATTGTCGGGGACGGTCACTAACTGATAGGTAAGTGGGCCGGTGACTTTTAGTACTCTGCATTTGACATATTTAGGAGCCAATTTCTGATTGAAGGATTTAGATGCATCAGATAAGACGTAGTTCCTTTTCCAAACCAAATCATTGACATTAAATTTTAATGGACGCTTACGCAAGTTATAGTGCTTGGAATTGCGTTGGTAGGAGTTATTGAGGCGTTTAACAACGTCTTGATAAAGTTCAGATAGTTGGTTAACGTCTGAAGCCAGGTCTTCACGCGTTTCTAAAGATAATTCTTCTTCTTGGAAGTTCTTAAGACGACCGTAATAAGTCCCAGAAACTGGTACAGTCCTCCCAAAATTTAAGAAAGAAGGGGTGTAACCCGTCACCTCATGAACGGCGTTACGCAAAGCGTGTGCAACTTGATAAATATGTTCGTCCCACGAACGATGATTATCCGAAACATAAGAACGAAGAGCAGTACCGATAACTCGGTTAACTCTCTCAACAAAATTGACTTGAGGATGATAAGAAGCATTATACCAAACTTGTTGAACTTGGTATTGTTTCATCAAGGCTTTAAATTGGGAACTTATAAATTGTGGTCCGTTATCAACCATACATATTTGAGGAACACCAAAAATAAGGAATACTTCGTTCTCCAGAAACTTGGCTACTGCTTTAGCAGTGGCAGCGCGAACAGCTTTAACTAAGGTAAACTTGGTTAGCCAATCACATACAACTATGATAGAAGTGTTACCAGTTTTCGTGCGAGGTAAGGGACCCATTATGTCAATTGACAAACATTGAAAAGGGTATAAAATCTTCTTATTTTGGCCCATTAAACCAGGTCTAGCAAGTTGACTAACTTTACTCGCAGCACAAGTTTCACAATGGCGTATGTAACGGATGACATCGGCACGCATTTTAGGCCAGTAATATTGTTCGGAGATTTTACAAAAGGTTTTATAACCACCCAAGTGAGCAGATGTGGGACTGTCATGAAAGAGTTTGTAAATTTCAGTTCGGCGAGAACGAGGTATCACCTGTTTCCATTCCACTAAGTTGCTAACAATGGCATGACGGTTGGGAACATACTTAAAAAGTCGATGATTTTCAATTCGCCAAGTTGGAAATTGATTAGGACTTTGGCTAACGCGGTCCAGCATTTTTAAGTACCAAGAGTCTAAGTCACCTTCAACAAGTTCTAGAGCGGAAACCTGAATAGGAGCTCGCGATAAGGCATCGGGAACTACATTATGTTTGCCCTGTCGGTGTTGAATTGTAAAATCGTATTGCGACAAACGAACACTCCAACGGGCTAAACGGCCAGTGGGGTCTTTCATATTAGTAAGCCACAATAAGGAATAGTGGTCAGTTAACACAGTGAAATGTGTACCTTCAATATACGGTCTAAATTTCTCAATGCCAAAGATGACAGCTAAACACTCTCTCTCTGTGACAGAATAATTGCGTTCGGCCTTGTTAAGGGTATTTGAAGCATAAGCAATTACCTTTTCCTCATCGTCAATATTTTGTGTAAGGACACAACCGAGGCCAAAATTCGAGGCGTCACATTGTAACGTGAACGGTAGCGAAAAATTTGGGCTACTCAAAACAGGAGCGGAGGTCAAACAAGATTTAATTTGATTAAATGATTTAAGAGCATCATCAGTCCAATGCACACGCTGCTTTTTAATACGACCTTTAATTAGGTCCGAAATAGGAGCAGTAATAGTGGCAAAATTTGGAACGAAGCGACGATACCAAGAAGCTAAGCCAATAAAGCGTTTAACTTCGGTCACCGTATTTGGTTGAGGATATTTGGTGATAGCCAAGATTTTATCAGGGTCCGTGCGTAAACCATTTTTATCGACAACAAAGCCGAGGTACGTAAGACTGGGACGGCAAAATTGACATTTGTCGATATTGACAGTTAAGTTAGCGTCTTTAAGACGGGTATAAACTTGCTCTAAGGTGTCCAAGTGTTCTTTAAAGGTTCCAGACACGATAACAATATCGTCTAGATACACGAAGATGTTTTCACGCAATAGCGGACCAAAAATGCTATCCATGAGACGTTGTTGACTAGCTGGTGCGTTCGCGATCCCAAACGGTACAACTGTAAACTCGAACAAACCACGTCTAGGGACTGTAAAAGCTGTTTTCTCGCACGAATCGGGATGCAGAGGAATTTGGTGAAAAGCTTGCTTAAGATCGATGGACGTAAGATAACGTGCATCGCGCAATTTATCAAGAATGCTATTTAAATATGGTAAAGGATAAGCATCCTTCTTGGTAACCGAATTTAATTTTCGACCATCGAAACAAAGTCGATATGAACCATCTTTCTTTTTGACTAAGACCATTGGAGAACTCCAAGGAGATTTCGAGGGACGAATAATGCCCATCTCTAACAAGCGATCAAGTTCGTGGTCGGCATGGACTTGCATAGCAGGAGACAAAGGATAGTATCTCTGCTTAATAGGAGATGCGTCACCCGTATCAATAGTGTGTACAACTAAATTAGTTAAGCCTAAAGTAGGACCAGAAATTTCAGCAAATTTCCCAACAACTTGGTCTAGTAAAAGTTTTTGTTGAACTGACAAATCAACTACGCCACAAATAGTCTGCAGCGAAAAAGTTTCAGCCACATCGAAGCGTCCAGCGACAAAATCAGTCTTTGCTCCAAAAGCGTAGCAAAAATCAACACCTAAAATTAGTGTAGACGGAATTGAGTCACAAATAACCGCATCGATGGACCTAGTAATACCATCAATGGTAATGGGTAAGGCAACAGTACCTAAAATATTTTGTAGCTGACCGTCAGCAGTAGTCAAGGTAAGCGGAGACTTATTGTTACACAATTTGAGGTCGTGTCTCTGAAGTAAATATAGACCGTTGCTCCCAATTAAAGTTTGATTGGCCCCTGTATCGCAAAGAGCGTGAATAGGTTCGCCATTAATATAAATGGTTAAATAAGGACGGTTGTCAGAAAGTTGTTTAGTAAAGGTGGCTGAAGTATTACAAGTCATACGGCAAAATTCATTCACAGTTCGTAACCAAGATTCCCAAGATAAAGTATCAGCCTTAGTATAATAGGGATAAGGAATAGGTCGGCTGTGATATCTACCCTTTACTTTGCGTTTTTTGGATGGCATTTAGGACAAGTAGCAAAATAACTATTTGCATGACCGCAAATATAGCAAAAAATAGTCTTATCTGCCGAGCAAGTATGGAAAGTATGACCTAATTTACGGCAGTTCCAACAAGTGGTTGTACTTTTCGCACGGTTAGCTCTAGGACCAGAATGTTTAATTGTCATTTGTGCAGTCTGTGTCACAGGTTTTTTAGGAGTAGGCTGGTAGGCCAAGTCAGGTTCCAGTTGCAAGGATGAGGCAGCAGCAGGATTGCGGTATTTAATATTCTGAATCTTAACATCTTCCAGCTTTTTACACAGAAATGCAAGGTGTTCAATATCGTGGACTACTGTTAAGGATAATTGAGTAGCGTAAAAAGGTTGCAAGTTTTTCATAATATGCTTAAGTTGAACTGATTCGGATGGTTTAATGAGTAAACGATCAAATAAATTAAGCAGCACAGCAATAAAAAGTGAGGGTTTTTCATCGGCCCCCTGCTTACGCTTCCTAATTTCGTCCCATAATTCCTCATCAAAATCAGTAGGCAAAAAATCAGATCGCAACCTAGCTACCAAGTCGTGCCAGTTTGAAACCCGGTGATGCATAGCACGGTACCATACTAACCCACGACCCGAGAAAAGGTCAACAGCACTAGAAAATAATTGGTCGTATGAAATGTTACGCGCTACCCTAAGTTCTTCGACACGTTGTAAGAAAGAATTTACCCCCATAGTAGTAGTGTCTCCATTAAATGATAAACCCCATTTGCATACCGGTACAGAAACTAAACCTACATGTCTAGGAAAAGACGTCGTAGAGTAATTAATTTGGTCTAGTTCAGTTCGCAAATTAGCAGTAGCGGACATACTAGGTTGTTGTGTAAAAGGAGGATACGGATGTACGTGCTCATTAGAAAAAGATACCCTAGGTCGTTGGAACGTAGATGAAGCTAAACCGGCGGCTTCAGTTATGTTAGGGTTGTCAACAATATTATTTGCCATAGGTTCAATAGTGTCAGAATTAGGTGGAGCTACTGTATTAACAGAATCGACAAAATTAGTGGCATCAACATTTGAAGGCAAAGGATCTACTTGTAATTGCGAATCGTCATGCTCATTACTAAGTGACTGTAATAAATCTAAGCATTGACTGGTAAGGGTAGCATGCTCCTGTTCTAATTTAGAAGAGGGTTGTAACCTGGTTAGTCGTGAATACAAATGCGTTAGCCGCGTATCGAGCCGAGCAAATTCAGAATTGCAAGGTGCAGCAGAGAAAGCAGTAACTAATACCGAAAGTTCAGTTAGTTTGCCTTTACAAGTATCAAGTTCTAATTGTACATCGAAGGGTGCCACTAATTGATAAGCGTTAAGCAGCGTAGGGTCAGCCTTTTCGAGTAACAACTTAGCACGTAAGGTTCTACGACGTTGGTCGACGTTCATACCTTCCACCGTGTCTCTATCTAAACCCCTGAACAGTAGTTCGTAAAGCAGCTCATCAACACGAAGTGCGTTGACATTCATTTTAAATAGATAATTTTGTCAGAATATTAAATGAGAATTGCAGGTTGCACAGCTGATGTAATACCAAAGTCGGGAGCCCCACTCGTTGGCGTCAGTGAAACAATAAAAAAGCCAACCTGCGATTGATTACTAATAATAACCAATGGTAGTACAATCGCAGATCAACCCCCTTATCATTTATACACCACGGTAGCTCTGAAATGTTTCTTACTTACCGCAATGGCCTAGCTAGCGTCAAAGTCGATGGCCTTGGGTCGCAGATTTCTATCATCAGCTGAGCTGCTGCAAGCTCTTTTAATAATAGTAAAAAAAACACAGGGCGCCAGAAATCACAGATTTCAAGAAATAAATAAGAAAATAACAAACAATTAAGTTTATTAATCAGCAGATCATGTTTGGTGGCAACATCAATAATGCGTCGAAAAATCGTTTATCACAATATTAAATAACCTGAATACAATAAATTATACGTGCTGAAAATGCGACACGCACAGCGAAAATATGTGAACCTCCTTTAGGCTCTTAGATTGAATTTGAATGCAATTCACTGAAGGGATAAGCTCATCACTGTCTGTGTGTATTATCCGTTATCTCGGTAATGATAATAAAATAGCGTGAAGCACTTTTTTTACAAAATTCTTAATATGTATTCAATTAGTAAAATTATAAATTTGTAAATTGTAAATTAGGGAACAATTGATACATTATGTTTTAGATTTATGAGACACAGATTTATGAATGTTAGTACATTTCGTTTTAGATTTATAAGGCGTAGTTTTAAATTAGTAAATTATAAATTTGAAGCGTTGTGAAAAAATCGATTCAGCCAATAATTCGTGGGCGTTGAAATAAGACTAACCTGGATTGAAAGAAACGCCGGTGGCATGCGTTGAATTGGTCCAGGATTATCTTAATGTAACAATCACCAACAGCGCAGACCTCGTGGCCAAAGTTGATAAAAGGACAGGCACTCGGTGTTACAGACGGCAAGCCCCCAAAATGGCATTCCAGAGGAAGTTGTGAGGGGTCCAAGATTACCAATTATGATGCCAAATAGCATAACCAGTCGCTCAAAAACGGCGTTTAAAAGAGTTACTCGAAAGTGGTAACTAAAAGCGGTAACTAAAAGCTGATAAGAAAGAGAAATTACTAAAATGGATAACAAGCAATTAGCGTAAACATACCTGATTTAGTTATCAGCTCACTAACGAAATTAATTATTAATTAGTGCTGTAGCACGTGGGAATACCTTCGAAGAAGCAAGTTACTTCGACAGAAAGCGAAAATCAAATGGCCCAAAATAATCGAATCGCTGTTCGCTGGCGTAAAGCGATAACAAGTGAATTCGGGAAAACCAAATCTAGCGCCTTCGCGCGGACAAAACTTGATATTATTCGAAATACAGCGAAAATAATTCAAGTGGGAATGTACAGGCTGGCCCGGAAAAGAATAAATAAATGGCGAAACAAATAGCAGGAGCTAAAGATTTGTTTCAAAAGGTTCTACTGGGCGAGCTGCAAAGATGACGTCTGAGAGTGGTGCCGGAGGTACAAAGCCTGCGCTACAGGAAACGGACCGGTTGGAAGACGTAGAGCTCCGATGCGGCAGTACAACGTCGGTAGTCCGTTCGAGAGGATAGCCATTGACATCGCTGGACCATTCCCCGAAACCGAATCGGGAAATAAATACATCCTGGTGGGCATGAACTACTTCACCAAGTGGCCCGAAGCGTACGCCCTTCCGAATCAAGAGGCCGGTACTGTCGCTGATGTTCTGGTGAAGGAGTGCTTCAGCCGTTTTGGAGTCCCCCTGGAGTTACATTCCGACCAGGGCCGGAATTTCGAGTCTGTTCCAGAACGTTTGCAAGCTACTGGGACTACACAAGACCCGGACCACTGCCCTCCATTCTCAATCGGACGGCATGGTGGAAAGGATGAACCGAACCATGGGGAAGCATCTGTCGAAGGTGGTTTCCGAGCATCAGCTTGACTGGGACCAGTACATTCACCTGTTCCTGATGGCCTACCGATCGGCAGTACAAGAGACAATCAATCACACCCCAGCCGCGGTACTCTTTGGGCGCGAGCTGCGATTGCCATGTGACCTCCAATTTAGAAGAAAGCCTGGCGAAGAAACGGCCAGCGAGGACTACGAGGGTAACCTGAAGAAGAGGATGGAAGAGATCCACGACGCCGTACGCCGAAACATTCAGGGTGCCAACGACCGAATGAAGGACCGATGCGATGCCCGCGCTGAGACCGGTGGTTTCCAGCCTGGCGATTTGGTATGGCTTCATAACCCTCAGAAGCTCCAAAGGAACTGGGAAGGCCCCTACACTGTAGTTGCTCGACTGAATGACGTGGTATACTGAATCCAGAAGCCTCCTCGAGGCAAGTGCAGGGTGGTGCACTTAAATCGGTTGGCCCCATATTCCGGAACCAATGATAAGGTGGAGGCTGTCACGGAGCAACCCCTGACACAACTAGAGACCGGAGGTACCTCCTTCCAGGAGTTTATGGCCGCTTATGGGGGTACGAAGACTGCTCGATTTGGGGTCACTACAGAGGTGCAGCGTGACCTGTTCGACACCCTGCGGCAGTATTCCCTGGCACACTGCGTCGCCCAGGACCTCCGGATGTCTAGGGGGATCGCCGTTGCCTTCCGGGAGAAGTTTGGCTGGTTACACCAGCTGCGAGAGCAGGCACCTCAGGTTGGCAGAACTTTGCGGCTGAAGGAAGGCAATAGTTCCATTTATTACCTGGTGACGAAAAGGTTGTCGTACGAAAAACCTAGTTACCAGGAGCTCTGGTCTGCTCTTTTGGACCTTAAGGAGCAGATGGTGAAGAACGGCGAAACCCGCCTAGCGGTGCCGAAATTAGGATGCGGCCTAGATTCGTTGGACTGGAGGGTTGCACGCAGCATGTTGGAAGTAGTCTTCGACCGGACCGGCATCCAGATCGAGGTCTGCTGTTACAGCTCGTTGCGAAGCATTGAGCCCACGGTGGACTGCTACTTCTTCAGCCAGTTCGTGTGCAAAAAGGGCACCGCTTGCAAATACCGCCATCGAACCCCCACAAGAGCGAGAGGCGGGCACCCGTTGCAACTTGTTCTGGGACAGAACGACCTAAGGCGGGGCAGTGTAACGACTTTCGAGCCGGATCGCGTGCAGACAGATGAGTCAGCCTTCCAGATCATTCGAGAACGACCTCGGTGATTATTGCGCGCGACACGTCAGCATTGCTGGAATAATCGAGTGATTTCGCAAACAGTCAGTCCGAATCTAGCATTGAAGTGTGCGAAGCTTGCCATATAATTGATTCGTGTTGAAGTCATGTGTAAATAAATAAAGTGTATTTGTTGTTAGAAATAGTTCCTGTTAGTGTATAAATAATTTGTGTCCCGTATTAATAGTTCTTGTGTTTTTGTAATTCGTTAAGTTAAATTGCTGTAAATAAATGCTTAAAACAAGAAGCGGTGTATAATTTTTAATAGCCCAGAAGATAAATCGTAACAATATGTTTGTTTAGATCATTTTATAAAAACCTAACTTTAATTTTAATTTTAAATGTTACAAATGGATACACAAAAAATGTTAGTGCAGCAATACCCTGAAGATTACCGTAATAGTATTTTTTAAATAAATTTTATGCACTTTAGTAGAAAAAATCTGGTGTGATTCACGCAACTTCCTTTTACAGTGATCTTATAATTAGACAAAAATTTGATTTTTAATTTTTAAGCATTTGTCAATAATTTTCAAAACTTACAATTTCTACAGAAACCGTACAAAATAGAGCGTTTGTTGAAGAGACAAATTTTCTCTAAAATTTTAAGCTGAATTCAAAAATGTAAACAAAAGAACAAATTCTTATGTCACTAATGTCATTAATTGATTTATCCATATATGTATTACTACTATGTTGCTAGCAGGGCCTGGGAACGGCCGAAAACATTACGGCGCCGACATAGTATCACTCTGAGTACTACGCGTTTCGTGCGCATGCCTGAGAATTCAAACTCCGCCTTTAGAAGCAAATTTTAAACTTGACCGTGAGGTTCACTTCCCCACCGCACAGACGACGCGCTTGCGCACAGCTCACCAAATACATTGAAGCGTTGGTTGCCTGTCTCACTTACGCTGTGACCTCCCCACTCATAACCGCTAGCAATATAGTAGTAATACATATATGGATTTATCAGTGTTTTTTACTAGATGACCATTGTTTTTGTGATCATGGCTACTTGATAATTGCACGTCTTAATGACAACCCAAAACCGTTGATGTGCATTTTAAGGCAAACAGTTGCTTTTACACTTATGAACTAAGAGCATCCTATTTTTACGATTTTTAATTCCCTTTCAGATAATAACCTAAAATTAGAAAAAAAATGTTACCGATAACAAAAGTTAGAGCTACAAAAAGTTTTCAGAGATAGGTAAAGTGCCTCTTATAGTCAAGTCTAGTTTATGAAAATTATTCCATTAGTGCATTACATAATAGTAAGGATGTGCACGAAAATTCAAATCGATATCTTTACATTTGTGCAAATTAATATAAAAATAAAATAAAAATTAAACTTCCAAGTTCCTATACCTTCTTACTGAAGGGACTTTGTACTAAGGTATATTAGGTTTAATCGGTTTATTATAACCTAAGAAATCTATTACCAATCGGTGTCCTATTCTTTTTGGGACACCCTGTATACTATTTATCCTTGACTTTATTTATTTACTTGCATCTTATATCAAAACAAACTAAAAACTTTTGGTTGTGGTGAACGGTACATTTAGGTACAAGATTTAATTATCAAAAAACCTTCAAAAGTGATAAAGTATGTAGGTTACTATAGTTAACAAAACATAAAAATTTAGCATTTTTAGATTACGAAAACGAATTGACACGACACCAATGATAGTTGCAACTTGCAAAAAAGTTCTACTAAATACAACTACATATATGACAATAATTTCTATTGAAAGTAATTGATATTGTACAATTACAGTTACTAAGTAATTGGTAATTGAATTACTATTTCATGTGAGTAATTGTACTCTCTGGTAATTCAATTACTTCATTGGGCGGTAATTAGTCGTTAGTAGTTAATTACTTTTTTAAAGTAATTTGCCCAGCTCTGCTTGTCGGGTTTAAACAATTTTATCAATTGACGGCCATTATGGCCTAAAACCAATAAAATTGTAGTAATTAATTAATTTTACATGTATTTGTGAATTTTAATATGTAACCTGGTGACAGGAAATCTAGCTTTACGTTAGTGTGTAACTTGCTAGCTTCGTTCAATTGCTGCTTTTGTAAATTTAAAATCTTGTCACATGTTTTGTGATTTACATGTGCCTTTTTGGTTCTTTACCACAAGTTGTTAGGTAAGATCTTGATTACATTGTACAAACATCGCTTCTTATCTGTAAACCTCTCTTCAGGTCCTGAAAATGATTAAAAATAAATAACGGAAATGTCGGCCTTGGCATCAAGTGGTTTTATTTCAACAAATCATTAATAGCTCTTGGAAACCTTTGCCCAAGTACTGATATCAGTGTTGGCTAAACCCATTTCCCAGTCAAAATTTCTCGTCCTATATATATATATATATATATACTAGCTGGCCCGGCAAACGTTGTTCTGCCCAAAAATAATTTGGCTCTGAAACCCCGTTTCACCACTATAGAGTGTTAATTTTATGTCATGTCCGAAAAATAATGACGTTATCGTGACGAAGAAAGAGTATGTTATTTACATAGAAAGTATTGGAGAGTGGAAAAATTGTGCTAAAATGGCAATTCCGCCAGTGGCGTAGAATTTAGGAAGGGTCAACCACTCACTTGCCCCTGTGGTACGCCTCTGGTAGTAGTCAGAAACGTTTATTTAACACAATTTAGCATGGTTTGCAGTGTCTAAACTTCCTGCCAAATATGATACGGATACGTCAAATAGTTTTAAAGTAATGGGGAAAAATCATTTTTAAATTTTTAAATGGAACACCCTATATCTCAGTAACGAGCCACATTTTATCTAAGTGATTTGGGTTAAATATTAATATTTTGAGCCCAGGATTCTACAGTTAAAATATTTCCAATTATTAATGAAACACCCTGTATATAAAGATATAAATACTTCCTGAAAATAAAGCTTGACTATACCATAATTTGTTCCAAATACCATAAAATTTATGTTGCTGTTACCATAATTTATAACTAAACATCTGACAATGCTGGGGTAGCATCTGGCAACCAGTGTTGCCGAAGTTGTGACGTTCGTACAAGATTTTGTACTATTTTAGAAAATCTTGTACGCTTGTAAGTTTCCAAAAAATCTTGTACGTTTTGACGTGCTTTTCAATTCCTTGAGAATAATTTGTTAATTTCGGGTAATCCCAAATGCAGGCGCGTGATGCATTAACGTAATCCGATAAATGATTTGTATATTGTTTCGAGTTGCAATCTTGCAATTTTATAACACGGCTCTGCTGAACCATCGTGGAACGCCGATCACGTCTATGTAATATAATATTTTGCAATGGTGCAGTTGTATCTTGTGAACAACATTGATAATATTTTTAGTATACTAATGTTTTTACAGTGTAGAGTTAAGTAATAAAGGTTTTCTTTTAGTTGATAATTTTATTTGCTTTTCAAACTGTCTTAGAAATTGTATAGCTTGTACGCTGCAGTATAAATCTTGTACGTTTTGTAAAAAATATCTTGTACCAAAATTTTTGCATGTGTGGCAACACTGCTGGCGACCCTGCGCGACACCAAATAGATCAATAACGATTGATTTTATAACATATGGCGTGGTTGTGCATTTCCAACTTAACGTATTTGTTACCATCGGTGTTTTAACCCTTTACAGCGCAGTGGGTAAATAATTTCCCACCTACTGTACCTGTAGCTTCATTGGGAAAATATATTCCCACCTACAAATGTAGATGCCCTGAGATGGTACTGGAGCCACTACCACATTGCAGCGCCTCTATATTCGTTATTTTAACTATTATGCCAGCTGATCTGTCAAAGTGGGAAATTATTCGCCCAAAGGTTTCGTGTGGTGTAGAATGACGTATATTGTTGTTGCATATATAGGCCATTCAGTAAACACAAAAACATATAAATTTTTCTGAAGTTGGCATATACGTAAAATTTGTCTGTATTTTGTTTTGCAAAGGTTTCCATACCTGCATAAAGGTGACTTTGAATTTAAAAATAACAATTAATAAATATCATTAATTCAGTGTCAAAGTACATACTATTCTGGAAATTCTTGCCTGAACTTTTATAAAATGTAATAAAAATACTTATTAATAAATGCTACATCAATAGTATCCAACACAGTATTTGTTTAACATCCTTAAAAGTAGTTATGACAGATGCTAATTAAATGTCACACTCTTAACCTATTTGTTTTAGTAACTTTTTGTAAGTACATTCCTAGACAAAAGATGCATTTTGGAAGTACACTCATGAAATTTTAGAAATCAAAGGCCACTTTGTGTTTTTATGTTTAGTGAACAGACTATAGTTTGAAGTGGTTTTTCTGTTTTTACTGTATGTTTAAGGTGAGTAAATTAGCATGTAATGTATTTAGAAAGGATTCTGCTATAATTGTGCAATATTAGTTTAACAAATAGTGCTCATATTGGTATTACAGATAAAAAATTTGTTTGGTATTGTCATTGTTAGGTTACGTAGGACTTCCACAAGACTAACTTTTTTCCTAATAGCTAGTACTGAAAATGTTTATTTTGCTTTTTTATCACGTAAATTGTATATTTTATCAGTTCAAAGTATTGGTTTTCAAATTTTTCGATTCACTTAGATAATATTTTCGTTTTTATCGATGCACTCTAGTACAGTGTTAGTATGCCATGAAATCAAACTATAAAATATTTCAGGATGGCAAGAAATTACGAAAATCGCCGAGCTCTTTCCCATGCAGAGTTAGTAGAACTGGCTAGTAATTCATTTATTGAAATTACTGAAGAGCAAGCAGTATGTTCCGATATTGGGGGCGACTCCGATGCAGAAGATGTGTTACCACTGAGTGCACCCTATTCTCATCGCGATGTGGTTGAGACAAGACAAAATAGAAGAAACAAAGCTGGTCCAAGTACATCAAAGGATCAGAACAGTGAATCTAGCGGTTCAGATTATTTACCTTCTGATGCCGATGACAAAGACGATGCAGTGTCGGTTATGGATGTTAGCGAAGGCAGTGACAATGGGCTGGATACTTCATCAGACACTGATACTAGTGCTAATATAGATATAAAATGGACAAAACAGGCTAGGGATCCCAAAATGTATAATAATTGTGTTTTTCAACAACCATTTGGTTGTAAAATGAACCTGAATCGGTATTTATCGCCACTCGAATATTTTATGCTATTTTTTACACAGGATTTTATGCAGGAAATTATAAAACAAAGTAATTTGTATGGTCAACAAAAGAATGTAGAATTAGGTTTAGATTTATTAGAATTTAGGGCATGGTTAGGTATAATCATTTTCATGGGATTTCATTCCCTGCCAAGTTTACGATTGTACTGGTCCACTGACGAAAACTTTCATTGTGAACGAGTTGCACGCGTTATGTCCGTCAAACGCTTTCTGTGTATTTTACGTCTTCTACATATTGCTGACAACAGTAAGATGCCTGAACGTGGTACACCAAAATTTGATCGGCTCTATAAAGTAAGACCGTTATTGGATCACCTGTCACAGAAATTTTCCGAAGCATTTTCACCATCAAGAAATATCTCGATTGATGAAAGCATGGTTGCATTCAAGGGACGGACCACCATGAAGCAATACATGCCCCTAAAACCTATAAAAAGGGGCTTCAAGGTTTGGGCTATGTGTTGTGCTGCAACGGGGTATATGATAGCTTTTGAAGTGTATACTGGCAAAAATCCCGAAGGTACCATTACCAAAAATCTAGGGGAAAGTGTAGTCCTTCGACTTTCCCAGTTTCTCGAAGGAATGTGGTATTGTCTGTTTTTCGATAATTTTTTTACCACTGTACCCCTTTTATTACAACTGCTAAAAAAGAAATTGTTTGGATGCGGTACATTTAGACAAAATAGGAAATATTTTCCCAGCAATCACCTAAAATCTAATAAAAACATGAAGCGATTAGAAATGGATTATGCCATGTCCGAAGATCTTAGCGCAAGCAAATGGCTTGATCGTGGAAAAACTCCAGTTTGTGTATTGTCCAGCATGCATAATCCATCAGATAATGCATCCGTGCTGAGACGAAATACAAAAGGAGTCCGAGAAGAAGTGCCCTGTCCACCATCCATCGCTACGTATAATAAATTTATGAGAGGCGTAGACAGGCTGGACCAGCATTTGGCTGTATATAGCGTTGCGCAAAAATCTAGGAGGTGGTGGATAAAGTTATTTTTCGCACAATCGTTCTGAAATACTTACTTACTGTCATTGTTGACACATCTTGTAAGTTGAATATAAGAATACTGTGGCTAGTCTCCATAGAAACACAGTTCTCTTCGAGTTTATAACAGCTCTAATGCGGTAAGTAATAGTAATAGTTTTCACCAACAGATTTCTAGTTTATTTGTAAAAATGAAAATTACAATTTGTACAATTATTAAAAGTAATATTTCTTCCCGCGCCGTCATCTAATGTTTTTAAAGTAATAGAAGTTTCTGTATTACTTATTGAGTTAGATATGTTACTATTCGAATAAATTGCAGTAGTCTTGTCTTCGAACACTGGAATCGACTGAACGTTACTGGTATCGCCGCTTTTGGTATGTAAAATCTTGTCAGCAAAGTCCATTTTAGTTGTTAGAGAATCGGCTACATAGCTCTCAGCGACATTAGACCACCTATAAATGGATCTTCTGTTAGGTATTAAAAAAATATATTAAGATTATCAATAAAACCTCCAACCGGCATGACGTTTAAGTGCCATAACGTCAACCCCAGTATTTGCTAACAAAGTTGCCGACGTCCTTCTGAAAGCGTGTCCAGTATAGTATTGCGGATCTTGTAGTTTTAAATATGCTGCGATTTTTTGAGGGATTTGCCCCATTGTATTTATACCCACGAGTTGATTTACACATTTTCCTTGACGAACTGAGTAGAAAAATCGACGAGAGTTTGCTTCCTTAGGCCTTAACTGTATATATTTTCGTACAATCGTCAAAAAAGGAACTTTTTCATTAAGTTTATCAATAATCGTGAAAGTTCGACTAATATGTGTTTTGGTATCAGGTACATTAACAATAATAACTGAACCTTGATCCGAAATGTCATCAACTGTCATCTTCACAAGTTCGTCACGCCTAAGGGCTCCTGCGATTCCCATTATCATTACTGCTTTCATCATAATGTAAGTTTCATTGGGGGCTTCCATCAGAAATTTGTTCATCTCCTCTCTAGTAAATACCTTGGATTTTTTAGGATAATGTCCAATATTTTTCTTTTTTAAAAATGCCAACAGTTTCTTAAATTGTGATATATCAATACCGTTATTTAAGTTAATGGTAGTTTTAAGCATTGAGTATTCTGCCCATAAACTTCCTGAAGACTTCAATCTTGAGCTTCTTTCAACAAAATAAGCTAGCAAAGTCTTTTCAGATATCTCCACTTTCTTCTCGCCCAACCATTTCTTGAATATATCATAAACGTTTTCATACCTTTTTTTTGATACTTTAGGAACCAAAGATTCGCAACCCCTTTGATAAGCTTCCTCAATGTCTGTATTTATTTGAAAATCTTCTTCATTAGCCATTGTGAAAAATTAATATTGAAACTTCAAATTGTTTATTCGGTTTCTAACAACAAAACGTTTCTAACGAAATACATTCAAAACACTCTGGATAATATACTTATGTACATGTCATAAAATTCAGATAATTAAATCCGAAACAACTCAAATTTTTGTTATTTGATTTGGTGTTATATGCGATTGTGCGAAAAACGTTATACCCTACACGGTTGTTAAGTGCCTAACGGAATCTCGAAAATTGAAAAATCTCGACTTCGTCTCGATTTTTCAAACTTTTCTCGATTCTGTTATAATGCACTTACCAACCTAATAGTGTAATATACTATTATTACTTTTTAGATTGTAGTATTGTAAATAGTTACATCATGTACAAAGAAAACATGAAAAAACAGAATCTAAAATATAAGACCCATCTACAATTCAGATCTGTTCTTGTCAACGATCTAATAGCAAACTTTTCCTCAAAAAAGCGACCTGGATATTTTCCTATGAAAGGATTTGCCAAGAAAAGAAACAGCAGTACTGGACAAGCTACAGTTAGTAATACAGTAATCCCTCCGTATCCGCGGGTTTTTTATACGCGGGTTTCGGTTATCCACGGATTTTGCTCGTCATATTTTTTTTAATTTGAATTGACGGCGCCGGCTAGACTGTACAGTACTGTATCTAACCGAGTAGGGAGTGTGGCGCCACCGTTGTCTCAATCGTCCCCCGCCAGTGTTACTCTGTGCGTCAGTCGAGTCAGTCCAGGCTGTTAGTCACTCGCTATAGCACAGTGAACTAAAATGTCCCAGATCGCGAAGAGGAAACGTGTCGTGCTTTCTTTAGTTGAAAAAATAAACATTCTTGAAGCGCTGAAAGTTGATAAAGTTGCTACAGTCGCTAGAAAGTTTGGATTGAATGAGTCGAGCGTTCGTGAAATTCTAAAAAACGAGGGGAAAATCAGAGGTAGTGTGAAAGAAAGCGGACTTCTCTGTGCCAAAACTGCTTCTGTTTCTCGAGACGTGAGGGTTGAAAAAACTGAAAAGGCATTGAGCATATGGATAGAAGATCAAACCAGGAAGAGAGTTCCCTTAAGCTCTCAGATTATCAGAGAATTTTTTTTTCTCAGAACCTAACCCCCATCTTTCCATTTAAATAAGGTACCATTATCCGCGGTTTCGCGATCCGCGGTAACCCCCCGGAACCGAACCCCCGCGGATACGGAGGGATTACTGTACAACAAGACTGGTCAATGTAGGAAGTCACCTGCCTGAAAAAATATCAACCTACCGAAGATGTGCAAATTGTAGCACTAAGAAAAAGGAAAAAAGAAGTAATTTAGTTTGTAAAATGTGCAATGTTGCTCTCTGTAAAGATTGTTTTGCAGTGTTTCACACTTCAAAGTGACAAGAGTACCTATTTTTGTAAAATGGTAAACGGGCATTGGGATAATAATTTCCCACCCAAAAAATCAGAAAATTTTGATTTTTTTTCAAAAATTTCATTTAATCTAGTTATAGTGTGTTACAATAAACATGTATTCAAAATACTGGGTTTTAAAATCATTTGCCAACCTTTTGCCCTATAAAGGGTTAATACAATTATTGTTGATATTAGGCACTTCCGAATATTAAACCGTGATATATTTACCATTTATCAATCATTAGTCAGCCGATGTGGGTACAGAAGTTTTGAGAAAATATTTTGGGAACGTACCTGCTGTATCTATATTTGGAACGTAACCTAAAATGTGCGTTTACGGGCGCGATTCGTTTGTCACAAACTTGCTAACCGAGTGCACTACAGGCAGCTGGTAGACACACCGTACAGTTTTCAAGCCCTCTACGTCAAAATACCAACGGCTTATATTTTTGACTGTTCGGTATGTATAAGTTTAGCTTTAAATATTTGTAGTAGTTCGGCTGAGTGGTGTTGCATATCTCACGACACTTGTAAAAGTTAAGCTCCAGTCTGCTTGGTCAGGAGAGCGGGCGTAGTGTTCTAGCTTAGACACGCTCCATTACCTCAAGTATCTTCGCCGAATTTAAAAATGCACGGTTGGATTTGGGCTGCTGGGGTCAATATAGGGAATACATATGTACTACCGATTCTAGAGCTAGTAACTTAAGAGGGAGGCTTCACAATTGAGAGCCTCTTGAGAAGCTTCAACTTACAGTAAATCACACATATAAATTAACAATAAATTGCAAATCGAACTGTAGTAGTAAGCAACTGAAGGAGCATTTGTAATATCAATATTATCTTCTTTCAGAACTTTGGCATAACTCCAAGTGTAGTACCGGCAGTAACGACGAGGAAGTGTCTTATCGACTTCCACAGATTTACGTCATTAGCTTCAGGTAAGCATGTAAATAATTGTCACTTGAATATGCGAAAAAGATCGTTAACAGTTATAAAACGTGTCACTCAAAAATATATCAGAAATGTACACCGAATTTTATGTTAATCTTGGATTTTCTAAAGTTGTTTAGAAACCATTTAACTGAGTTTTGAAATAAGTGGTTAATTAGTACGTAGAATATCGCCGTACATATTGAAACAAACTATAGCATAGGATTATTTATCTTAGTTTCTATGGAGATAATTGATTTCAGTTGAATATTCATTTTACCTGTCATCTATCAAAAATTGACCAATGAAAGTTCAGATTTTTATATTTCTTGACCAATAAAAAAATAGCAGATATATCTTCCTATTTTAAACAAATGTTTTTATTAGATAAAAATACATTTTTATTTATCACTATAGAAATTACATAGCTTGATAGTAGTATCACCGAAAATAAATTGAAAAATTGGTTTTGTGTGTTGAATAGTTCCTCGAATACCATTCTTAGTCAAAGTTACGTAGATTATTTTTGCGGTAGTATCACCACTCGTGTACATTGCGCTTGTGATCGCAATACCGCCACAAAAATGGTCGACTTTGACTACTCATGGTATTACAAGTGATTATTTCATGCTAGTGCAATTTCAGCAATAATTTGTGTCACGTGAATGTTACAGAATTTTCGTTTCTTGAGGAAAGACAGTCGAACTGCTCGAATTGACGTCACATTCCGAACGTAATTCCTATAGTTTTCCATATACAAATCTCTCGATAATAGAAATTTTGATAAGATGAAGCTTTGAAGCATTTTATAAACCCCTACAGCGGGATTTTCTCTCCATTACGCGATTTTAGAAACAAATATTAGCACTAAGGATTGTGTTACGAAGTGCTGTAAATAGTAAATAACATTCTTGGGAGTTATTTATCATTAGTCCTTAAAGTGTTGTTCTTGATGTACTGTTAAACGAAAACAAGTGTAATTAATTCATTAATCAACTTGTCTTTTTCACTTAGTATCTGATGAAATAACCAGTTTCAACTCCCTGACAATATTGCCATTCGAAATCTCAATATTTAATTACACTTGACTGTCAGTTGCAACAAAACCCTTCTGAAACTTAGGTTAAGAGTCGTGCATGTTCATACGAATAGTTATTAGGTATAATTCTTTACTTTAAAATGGTTTAAAGGGCCGCAATTTTGTTATTGGAGTAGTTCTAGACCGTTCCACCTAATGTAGAAAAACTTCTTGTTTATTTAAGGTAAATTTTAATCAGTCAACATAAGAAGCAAGACAGCCGCTTGAGGTCGCTATATTTACTAAATAGACCCTGTGCCTCTACGCATGAACAAAAATAAAAAATATCATTTGACTCGTTAAGAGCTGCTTTAAGCTGCTATGATGACATTGTAAATCAATGATGGATTGGCAGTTGTAGTGATTCAGTTTTTAATGCAACAACATTTATGCACAATAGGACCGGAGCATATTGTTTATATATTAGTTACCACGATCAAAAATACATCTTTATGACCTGCAGGCTGTAAAGTAGAAAAAACACCTAGCGGGCTATAAGTAGACGCCCAGTCATGATAACTAACGATGAAAGTAATGTTGAAATATATGATTCACAACCTTTATTGTAAGGATAGCAATACATTTATTTGTTAATATTAAAAATACGTGATATGTTGTAAAATGAAATACCTTTAACAGAAAGTGGCTCTGATGGTTTCCTCCTTTAAAACATCAAAACATGTGACACACCACCTAATAGTTTTCTAGTTACAAGCTTTAGTGTGTTGATATTCCCAAGAGTGTATTTAAATTAAACCATTTTAGTAGTGCATTTAGACGCAATTGTACCTAAACCAGTGGACGTGCCTCAGGCCCAAAGAAAGTTTACACCCTTAGACGAATAAAGGCCTTCCATTTAGAATATTAGATTTAAAACAACTCCAGTTGTTACAGAACAGTGTATACATATAATAGTTATTTATATATTAAGGGCGTAATCAATAAATTATGCGAAATGCTTTAAATTTCTTGAGTTATAATCTTGATTATGCACTTGGTACATTTAACTTTTATTTGGTTTTGGTTCTCAAAAATGACAAAGTTCTAGAATTCATTATTTTTGGCGCAGACGTAATTGTTATATCTGCACTGCAAAATTTTGTTTTACTATGATTACTGTGTAGATTGTTGATGTTGCTATATTGTTTGTTGTACTGCTGTGCAACGTTATAGGCCCCACGTGGGCCACTAAACAAGCTTATGGTTCGAAAATAAAATAAATATAATTATTTGTAATTTGCTATTCTAATAATATTACTTGTTCCAGGTGTTGCAATCTCAAAAGTTCCCATAATCGTATATTACTGGGCGAAAAAGTATTACTGCTCAAGCCGACATTAAACTACCTATGATGACCACTAATCAAGGAACAGCAGATAATAATTTTTATAGGTCAACAGCAACTTTACCGTATATATTACGAGACTTAGATGGCAATGAAGATATTAAGAAATTTTCTATCAAACAAGTCACTGAAAGCAGTAATGACATCAGTGATTATTCGGAAATTGATATTAAATATGAGCTTGAAATTAAAGACGAAAATGATATGACTCAAATTCAACAGCACAGAGTTTGGTTACACCTACGGAGCCTCATACAGGCGAAAAACCTTCCTGTTCTGTTTGTGGCTATAAAACTGCTAAAAAAGATAATTTAGTCAAGCATATGAAAACTCATACAGGCGAAAAACCTTATAGTTGTTCTGTTTGTGAATATAAAACTGCCAAGAAAAATAGTTTAGTCAAACATATGATGACTCATACAGGCGAAAAACCTTATTCTTGTTCTGTTTGTGAATATAAAACAGTTATGAAAAGTAATTTAGTCAAACATATGAAGACTCATACAGGCGAAAAACCTTATTCTTGTTCTGTTTGTGAATATAAAGCTGTCGAGAAATATTATTTAGTCCAGCATATGAAAACTCATACAGGTGAAAAACCTTATTCTTGTTCTGTTTGTGAATATAAAGCTGCTGAGAAAAATAGTTTAGTCAGACATATGAAGACTCATACAGGCGAAAAATCTTATTCTTGTTCCGTTTGTGAATATAAAGCTGCTGAGAAAAATAGTTTCGTCAGACATATGAAGACTCATACAGGTGAAAAACGTTATTCTTGTTCTGTTTGTGAATATAAAGCTGTCGAGAAATATTATTTAGTCAAGCATATGAAAACTCACACAGGCGAAAAACCTTATTCTTGTTCTGTTTGTGAATATAAAGCTGTCGAGAAAAAAAGTTTAGTCAGACATACAATGACTCATACAGGCGAAAAGCCTTATTCTTGTTCTGTTTGTGAATATAAAACAGTTAAGAAAAGTAATTTAGTTACACATATGAGGACTCATACAGGCGAAAAACCTTATTCTTGTTCTGTTTGTGAATATAAAGCTGTCGAGAAATATTATTTAGTCAACCATTTGAAAACTCATACAGGCGAAAAACCTTATTCTTGTTCTGTTTGTGAATATAAAGCTGCTGAGAAAAATAGTTTCGTCAGACATATGAAGACTCATACAGGTGAAAAACCTTATTCTTGTTCTGTTTGTGAATATAAAGCTTGCTGAGAAAAATAGTTTAGTCAGACATATGAAGACTCATACAGGCGAAAAATCTTATTCTTGTTCTGTTTGTGAATATAAAACAGTTAAGAAAAGTAATTTAGTTACACATATGAGGACTCATACAGGCGAAAAACCTTATTCTTGTTCTGTTTGTGAATATAAAGCTGTCGAGAAATATTATTTAGTCAACCATATGAAAACTCATACAGGCGAAAAACCTTATTCTTGTTCTGTTTGTGAATATAAAGCTGCTGAGAAAAATAGTTTAGTCAGACATATGAGGACTCATACAGGCGAAAAACCTTATTCTTGTTCTGTTTGTGAATATAAAGCTGTCGAGAAATATTATTTAGTCCACCATATGAAAACTCATACAGGCGAAAAACCTTATTCTTGTTCTGTTTGTGAATATAAAGCTGCTGAGAAAAATAGTTTAGTCAGACATATGAGGACTCATACAGGCGAAAAACCTTATTCTTGTTCTGTTTGTGAATATAAAGCTGTCGAGAAAAGTAATTTAGTCACACATATGAGGACTCATACAGGAGAAAAATGTTATTCTTGTTCTGTGTGTGAATATAAAGCTGTCCAGAAAAGTAATTTAGTCACACATATGAGGACTCATACAGGAGAAAAATCTTTTTCTTGTTCTGTTTGTGAATATAAAGCTGCTGAGAAAAATAGTTTAGTCAGACATATGAGGACTCATACAGGCGAAAAACCTTATTCTTGTTCTGTTTGTGAATATAAAGCTGTCAAGAAAAGTAATTTAGTCACACATATGAGGACTCATACAGGAGAAAAATCTTATTCTTGTTCTGTTTGTGAATATAAAGCTGCTGAGAAAAATAGTTTAGTCAGACATATGAGGACTCATACAGGCGAAAAACCTTATTCGTGTTTTTTTTGTGAATATAAAGCTGTCGAGAAATATTATTTAGTCAAGCATATGAAAACTCATACAGGCGAAAAACCTTATTCTTGTTCTGTTTGTGAATATAAAGCTGTCGAGAAAAGTAATTTAGTCACACATATGAGGACTCATACAGGAGAAAAATCTTATTCTTGTGGTTTGTGAATATAAAACTGTTGAGAAATATTATTTAGTCAACCATATGAAAGCTCATACAGGCGAAAAACCTTATTTTTGTTCTATTTGTGAATATAAAGCTGCCGAGAAATGTAATGTAGTCAGACATATGAAGAGTCATACAATCGAAAAACCTTATTCTTGTTCTGTTTGTGTATATAAATGTATCCAAAAAACTAACTTAGTTAAAACATATGAAAACTCATACTGGCGAAGAACCTTATTGTTCTTCTGTTTGTGAATTAAAATTTGCCGAGAAAAATAGTTGAGTCAAACATATAATGACTCATACAGGCGAAAAACCTTATTCTTGTTCTGTTTGTGAATTTAAATTTCCCAGGAAATGTAGTTTAACCCGTTAGGACGCGCGCGTGGGTAAGAAATACCCCAGCGCTGAAGAAAACGATATAAAATCTTAAATCTTTTTTGTACACGCTTCCGCTTCTAGGTACCGCTCAAGTAGACTCCCAAATACAAATGCATCGTATTTATGCTTTTGATATCAGTAACAATCTAGCTGCAACGGGATAATATGTTATGTGGTAAATTTTACCCACGCACGCGTCCTTACGTAACAGTATTTTAGTTGGTTTGGTGAAGTTAGATGTAACTTTAATAGTAGATAGTGAAAAGTGAATAATTAAAAATAATAATGGAAACACGTGCTTTTACTTCGAAATGGGCATTTAAACGACCCCTGGCAGAAGCCGAATTGGAAAAGATTGTAGATGAAACGTCACACATTGAAGATCATGTACCGTCAAGTGATTCAGAAATAGATGAAAAGATGTGAATTTTAAGAAATAAAGAGGCGTTTTAATATATATAATATTACTTTTTCTCTAAATGACCCATTAATATGTTTTACTACTACAGAATGCAATATTAATTTCGTTACACAGCAATTTCAGTACATGGTAAATTTTACCCCACGCGCGTTTATACGCCACAAATTAGGACGCGCGTCGTTACGAGGGAATCGAAACAAATGAGGACTCATACAGGCGAAAAACCTTATTCCTGTTCGGTTTATTAATATTAATTCGACAACTTATGATATATAGAGTGATTGAAAAACATTCTCGTGACCTATGATTTTTGATGAGGTGGTGCAGATAGGAAAGCTGTGATAGCGGCTCTTCGTAGTGGTTACGAACAAAGTAACGTATCCACGGTTACATTTGTGTTACTGCTAAATATTCGACAATTGACAACATTTGGAGCAGTGAGCATGGGTGTAGTTGGTGTTTTTTTTGTACAAAATGGTGCAGAAAGAATGGCTATGACTGCAGCACCGCCATCCACATAGACAAATTAACCTTTTTTTACAGTTTACACAAATTTTTACATTATGCAAACTTAGATTAATTTTCCAATCTTTAACGCTTTGAGCATTTTGGGCTAGTACCTTTCTGTGCATCACCGAATAGTTTGCTTCATATCGCATTGAAAGAATTTATTAAAACGCATAGCTGCAACACGTTTTTAATCGGATTTTTTATTTATATTATTAATGTAGGAAAACTACAAATAACTAGAAAGGGTTATTCGACAAAAGTCCATCCCAAATTAATCTTGGAAACAAATACAATAATCATTCTGGATTTTTAAAATATTAGTAATGTTTGTAACCAATACACCAATAAGTTGTAGTTGCTTAAATGGCATTTTGTGTTTAAAATTTTTGGAATAAAAATGTAGTGTGGTTGAAGTGTTATTTAAATTTAAATTTTTTGTGCTGGAGGTGTTCAGCCATTGTAGATTTGTATGCAAATGTAAGCATGAAAATGCAAGTTTCTATTGGAAAAGTGGTGGAGAAAGTTTAAAAATGAAAGACAAGGTACAGTACATGCTGCATCGACTGAGAGCAACATGACATGTGGAAGGTCCGATTATGGAAAATCATCGTGTATCCATTAGAGGAATTTTAGAAATTGATGGTGTAAGTATAAGTTTTGTTAGTCTGAGCTTTCTATATTTTTGGGCCATTGAAGCAATTTTCAGTCGGACACAGAAGTGCATATATACTCCATTTACTTGACATCTGCACTGTCAAACTGACATTATGTTGGCACCACTGCTATTTTTCACATTTTAACAATTAAATTACTGTACAGTCTAATAAAAAACACGTTATTTTTGAGGTATAGTCAAGACCACACCTTCTGGATTAGCGTGCCTGCCGGCTCTTAGCGGCCTGTTTATTTGCAAGCTTTTCGAGTGATCCGCGTGGCGCTGTTACCGGGGGATTGTAAGGGGATTTGGAAGCGTTGGCTCGGCGTTTAAACTGCAGAAGGCTGAGCTGACGCGGCGCATTCAACAAAATACTTTCGATTTTATCTTTTCGCACGCATAGAATGCTTGATTTTTGTGTGCAAGCACAATTTACAAATTTTGACGTTTCTACGTACGCATTTTAGTTCATTGCAAATTTAGTTTGTTGCTTCTGTGAAAATCCATTTTGTATTTTTTCGTACAAAGATGTTGTAAAACTAACCTAATTTAACGTTTCAGTCACAGAACAATAATCTGACAGATAAAAGCTAAGTTTCAAACCGGCTGGCGTGGTTCTGAACTTCAATCCCCGGATATAACGAGTCACAACTTTGTAATGCTATTTGTCGCAAATGAACAGGCCGCTGAGAGCCGGCAGGCACGCTGATCTAGAAGGCCGTGGTCAAGACATTTTTATTTAAATTTGACACTGACAGTGCAGATGTCAAGTAAATGGAGTATAGCTGTGCAAGAATTCGTTAAACAGCAGCCATAAACATTTTCTCAGCAGGGTGACATAGTGAGATAAGTTCCTTGATGCACAAGACAAATCTTTGTAATTGCTTTTTTAAATACAATATCTATAAAAAAATAGGAGGACGAAATTATTTAAAAGTTACTGCAGTGAATAGCGTACGTGATAACTGGACGTTCGGCAGGCGGACCAGCTGTAGTGCGCGCGCGAGCTCTCGTACCCGGCACGTAAAGACGCGGTAGAATTTAAAATCTTATTGTGTAAATTGAGAGAGGCTCAGGCAAATTAATAACGGCATAATTTCCCGCTAAAGCCTAATACAAGTACAGAAAATTAAACAACGTGTAATATAAAATTAAATGGACCAAAACAAATTACGTAAAAGTAGTGTAGATAGTGGCAACGAAGTGTCAGACAAACGCAAAAGGGATAATTGTCAAGAGACAACAACAGGAGACGACGAAGACGTATTCAAAAGAAGTAAATTAACTTCCAGATTACCAAGTGAGAAAATAAATAAATTAAATACGACGAGAAACGTACAACAGGTCAAGAAATGGAGACTACTATAGAGAAGGCGATGGAAAAGTGGATGAAAGTAATAAAGACGGAGATAAAAACGGGAAATGAGGAAATCCAAAACAAAATTTCCGTAGAATTTGAGAAGAATAACGCTGAAATACGAAATCTAAAAGAGGAAATAAACAAAATGCAAGAAAAATGGAAAGAAGAGAGATCACACTTAGAAACTAGAATCGGAGAATTGGAACATAAATTGGAATTACAAGAGAAGGAAAAACGAAAAAACAACTTAGTAATAACGGGCATCCAAGTGGATACAAAGGATAAAAAAGTAATAAAAGAAGGCGCTACACTCTTTATAAAAGAAAAACTAGGAATCGATGTAGAGACATCTGATGCTTATATAATAAACAAAGATAAATGTGTAGTAACGGGTAAAGAGTTGGGAGGATAAGCAAACGATTTTTAAAAACTGTTTTAAACTGAAAAATGAGAAATTTACATAAATAGTGATTTGACAGTGCACGAAAGAAAGATACAGAAAGAGATTCGAGAGATGGCAAAGGAAGAGGAACAAAAAGGCAATAAAGTGAAGATTGGGCACCAAAAAATATGGATAAGCGGAAAATTGTATAAATGGGACAGGAAAGAAGAAAAGATTAAACAATGTGATGAGCAGGTTAAGAACCCAAAAAACCAGTGAAATGCATACAGGACGGAAATAAAAACGAGACGGAACTGGCGACGATAACGGACTGGAAATTAGGAAATATATATAAAAATAAAACAATACAGAACAGCAAAAGCTATAGTAAAGGAATAGAAAGGAACAAGAAAAACTTGTCAAGTGAAGGAAAGAAACCAATTAAGCAGATGTATCGAGTTGCAACATGGAATGTAAGAGGAACGTACGATGAAGGGGCCTTTGAAAATTTTAATACAAGAAATGGAGAAGTATAAAATTGACGTTATTGCATTGCAGGAAACAAAGCAAAAAGGAAATACGATTACAGAAATTGGAAATTATGTATTTTTCAATAGCGGTGGAGATGATAGAAAGTTGGGAACAGGTTTTGTGGTGGGGGAAAGGTTAAAAAGTTTAGTTATTAGTTTTGCACCGGTGTCGGAAAGATTATGTAGGATTAGAATAAGAGGTAATAATAGAAATATAAGCTTAATAAACATACACGCACCCACAGAGGAGAAGGAGGAAGATGAAAAAGAAGAGTATTACGAGTTAGTGGACAGAGAGTTTCAAAAAATACCAAGGTACGACGTCAAAATGATCTTGGGGGATTGCAATGCAAAAATCGGACAAGAAATTATATATGCACCAACTATAGGAAAATATAGTAAACATAAAGAAAGCAATGACAATGGGAAACGATTAATAGAATTTGCAATACAAAAAAAGTTAGTAATAAGAAGTACACAATTTGAACATAAAGATATTCATAAAGGGACGTGACAACGCCAGATGGTAGGATAACAAATCAGATCGATCATATACTGATAGAAGAAGAAGACGCAAAAATCATTACAAATATTCGAACTTACAGGGGAGCAGACATGGACAGTGACCATTATCTAGTTGTGGCAGGGTATGATGGGCAACATACCACATAAAAGAATAGGATAAAATTCAAAGTAAAAATATATGAATATGAAAAACTACAAGAAGAAGGAACACAAAATAGTTATATGGATAACGTAGCAAGAGAGTTGAGCATGAGAGAACAAACAAAACAAGTTAGTAAAGAATGGACGCAAATACAACTAGCACTCATGAAAGCAAGGGAAGAATCAGTTCAAGAAAGAAAAATAAGCAAAAGTAAAGAATGGTACGATATGGAATGTAAGCAGGCAATAGAAAAAAGAGGAAAGGCAAGAGAAGAAATGATAAAAAATAATTCAGAAGTAAACAGGGAGAAATACAAGCTACAGAGGAATGAAGCAAAAGCCACGTGCAGAAGGAAGAAAAGAGCGTATTACGAAAATAAAATAAAGAACGTAGAAGAAAAATTTAAGAAAAAAGAAATAAGGAATTTTTACCAAGAAGTCAGAAAAGCAAAGAAAGGTTTTCAGAATAGACAAAGTTATTATAAGGATAAAGAAGGTAATTTAATAGGAGAGGAAACAAAAATAATAGAAAGATGGAAAGAATTTTTCGAAGACCTTCTAAATAAAAATACAGAGGAAATAGAACAAACAGAAGAACTAAGACACGCGGAGCACGATGAAGAAGTGCAACCACCAACGGAAACTGAAGTCAAAGCAATAATTAAAAATCTTAAAAACTACAAAAGCGCAGGAGAAAACAGCATAGTGCAGAATTAATTAAATATGGAGGAAACGAACTGCTAAGAAGAATATACGAACTAATAATGGAAATATGGAACAAGGAAGAAATGCCAGAAGAATGGGCAAAAGCCATTATAATACCATTATATAAAAAAGGTGACAAAACAATATGTAGTAATTATCGAGGCATCGCATTATTAGATACGGTTTATAAAATACTAGCCCATTGTATAAGAAATAAACTGAAACCATATACAGAAAGAGTACTTGGTGAGTACCAATGTGGTTTCAGAACTGGCAGGTCAGTGGCAGACCAAACCTTTACCTTAAAGCAGATTCAGACCAACTGCTATGAACATCAAGTGGTGTTGTACACTATGTCATTGACTTCAAACAGGCGTACGATTCAATAATCAGAAAAGAGCTATATAAAGCTATGGAAGAGTTAGGAATTCCAAATAAACTCGTAAGATTAACACGAATGACGATGGCTAAAACACAATGCAGAGTAAGAATTAATGGAGACCTATCAGAAGATTTTAAAATAGAAAATGGGTTGAGACAAGGTGATCCGCTTTCAACAACTCTTTTTAATCTAGCATTGGAGAAAGTAGTAAGAGAGAGTGGATTAAACAGGCAAGGGACAATATACAGTAATACACACCAAATCTTGGCCTATGCAGATGATTTAACGATAATTGCTAAAACCGAAAACACCTTAAGAAATTAGTAAAAGACTTAGGAGATGCAGCGAAAACAATGGGCTTAATAATAAACGAACAAAAATCAAAGATTATGATTATGGGAAGTACAGGAACTGATGAAGAGATAAAGGATCTTAGAATAAGAATGCAGAATAGAAGGGAATTTCTGTTTGAACAAGTAGTTGGCTTTACATATTTAGGAGTATTGATAACAAAAGATAACAGCAACAGTAAGGAGATACAAGCCAGACTTACAAAAGGAAACAAAGCAATTGGAGTAGCGAATACTTTGTTAAATTCCAAGTACCTGACAAAAAACACGAAAAAACGAATATACAAGACAATGATTAGACCGACTGTGACATACGCAAGTGAAACATGGACTCTTAATAAAGTGATCAACAGAAACTTGAGAGGTGGGAGAGAAAATTATTAAGAAAAATTTACGGTGGGAAAAAAGTTGGGGAAGTGTGGGTAAGAAGAACAAATGCCGAATATACAGTCTATACAATGAAGCTAATTTAATAAAACAGTGAAAGCGCAACAACTACGGTGGTTAGGTCATGTGGAACGGTTATCGGTAATAGAATTACTAAATTTGTGTTGAGAGGTGGATTACTGGGTGTTAGACGAAGAGGAAGACCAAGGAAGAGATGGTTGGAAACAATAGAACAGGACATTAAAGTGTTAGGTATAAGAGAGTGGAGGACAGTTGCCAAGGACAGAACTAAGTGGAGAAAAACAATAAAACTAGCCCTAGGCCTTTAAGGCCTGTAGTGCTTATACATATATATATAAAAAAATAAAGATGGGTTTCTATTGAACAAGCCTCGGAATTAGTTACAACAATCGACTACGACAAATTTGTTATCTACGACTGCTTGGATAAAAACCTATTATCAAATTCATTTGAGTTGGTTAAGGTTAAACTATTATTATCTAACTCAGTTAAATAGTGAAATGAGATCCATTTGCGTTACTTAATGAAACTCATTACGTAACTCAAATTGTATTATGCAACTGAAATTTTCATTCTTATCGGAGATATTTATATTCAGAAACAAAACAAATTTATAATCGTTTTATTTGAACAAAAACTTACAAAGCCGACAACAAACATTACAAAAGCTAATTGTTGTAAATATTGATTACACATTACACTTGGATAAATTTATTTCTGAGGAGGTTACTTCTGCTGATGTTTTGTAGTTACTTCTAATTTAAGGTAGTCGAGATAAAATGTACAATACATGCATGATAATGCATCATTAATATACTTGTGTGCTTACATAACTCATGCTACACACTCGTTTGTAACTTACACACATGTATATTAATAACGCACTTATCCCACTTGTATAGTAAATAACTATCATCAGTTTAATAGATCAGTGAACTACAACTACACAAGCAGATGGAGTGTGCCTAATTTTGTATGCCCGTGTTCTAAGTGTACCAACCAGACGAGTTGCAGCTGTGATCATTGTGATAGTTAATCAAGCAAAACAGTCCTAACTTCACAAAATTCAGCAGATTGGACGTTCTTGCGGAGTATATGTAGATAGGACATTTAGGTCTAGCAGTCAAGAAATATCTGCACGTAGGACAAACTAGTGAATTTCAGAGACTTTGAGTATAGTTACGACTTTCTTGCTTAGTAGAAAGATACAAAACAGTGCATGCTACATAGTCAAGTAACTCAAAATCGCAAATTTTGCAATAGGACCTTCTTTGTTAGGATGGCAGTGTTTATACTATTCATATTCTCATTTGTGGAATAATAGTTCAGTTCAAGTTTCAAAAACGATTTTACATTTTCTATCCAAGTAATTTATGTTATTTGCAACCTCTTGAAAATTATATTTTATTTCTATTCAAAGAAAGTTTTTTGTATGTGATAAAACAGTATGTATTTGAATTCACTCTTAATAATATTTGTATAACCAATTCCTTGTTAGAAATTTTGCCGAACGATTTCTTCAAAAAACTTTTTTTTATATTTAGTGTATACAGAAAATGTTCAGAATAAAAAAAAAATTTTTTTGGGGCAATTTTTCATCATCAGAGTGCTGCAGTTGCTTTTGCGCACTTATTTCTGAGATACCCTGTATAGTTATTATTTTTATTATTGGAATATAGTATTATTTGTTATTAATTGTAATGTAATAGAATTGTTTTATAATTTAGATTAGTGGAAAGATACATGTAAAAAGTCCTAGTTTAGTATGACTAAAATAGTTACATTGTACTCATAGATCTGATGCAACAAATATAAATGTAATCGTATACCAAAAAGATAAATGCGTTTTTGAAAAATATAATGTACAGTGATCGCCAAAAAGGTGGCATATGGGAAAAATGTTTATTTTTGATTTTCCAAAAAAACAACGTCAATAACACTGGTCCGCAAAAAATTTTTTTTTTGAGCCCTGGCACCATTCCTGCTGATTCTCTATGTAAAATGACTTCTGAGTCCGAATATGACCCCCGCTTTCCCCCATCACCCGCTCTTTTCGAGGGAACCCCCCTCCTATTTTTATCACGTTTCGATGATTTGGAGAGATGAAAAGGATTATTTTAGCCTTTACATTTCTTCTGAGGGGCTAGAGAGGTGAAAAGTTCTAGAACATGAACATCTGTAGCAAGGAGGTAGATTTGGGGGGGGGGGGGGATTTGTTCTCTTAAGTTGTAAAAAAAAATCGATTTTTTTCGGTTTTTTTGCAATTTTGTTCACTTATTTTCTACATATTCCAGCTTTACACAATTTAAACACTTGGAAACACCGAATCCCCGCCTTGAACACCAACAAGGTTGACTCTACGATCGCTACAGATGTACTGATGTACTTTTAATGATTTTTTTTACAATTTAAGGGGGCAAATCCCCCCCCCCCCCCCCCCAAATCTACTACCTTGCTACAAATGTTCATGTTCTAGAACTTTTCACCTTCTCTAGCTCCTCAGAAGAAATGTAAAGGCTAAAATAATCCTTTTCATCCCTCAAAACTATCGAAAAGTGATACAAATAGGTGGGGGGGCTTCCCCCGAAAACGGCGGGTGATGAGGAAAAACGGGGGTCATATTCAGATTCAGTAGGTCATTTACATAAGAATCAGGAAGAATGGTGCCAGGGCCGATTTACATGCAGACCAGTGTAATTTGTGCTTGTCTAAAAAACTATTTAGCCCCTATCATATATACGGAGTGATTTATACTTATTTAGACAATGGAGTTTTTCGAAATTGTCAAAAATCCAAAAAGTGCTATTTTTCGGAAATTAAGATTTCAATGAGATTTTTTTTAGAGTGTGGTATTTTTTTTAGCTAACTGAATAATCTCAAGGCCAGAAAACACCAATATTTTAACTTTAGCTAAAAATTTATTTTTAAATTTTTTTAAATATTTTTCAAATTTTTATCATACCAAGTCTTAATATTAAAATTAATTTTTTTTATGTGAAGACTAAGATTTATAGTTCTAAAAGTAATATAAAATGCTAAATACTTCTTTACATTTTTATTATTTACCGAAAAGTAGTATGTTTGCATAATTTTTACGTTTTTTATGCAATGCGCTTTTTAGGAGAAATATTTTTCAATTCTGATTGTTATCTATTTAAATGGCTTCTAGAAAACTAATCTAGCCCTGTTAATGAATTACTGTACAGAAATCCTGTAAAAGTTCTTTTACAGTTGTCTAAATGAGATTTTTCTGTGTTCAATTTACATGCTCTAATAGATACCGAAGGTAAAGACATGAATATCTCTCGTGGTGAATACAATCTTTTATCTACTAGCATATTCGTAAAAATAGTATGAAATTTCAAAATGTCATAATGACATTTAAAATTAGAATATGTAAGTAACATCAAAGATTGTCTCATTGTATGGTTGCTAAGACGTTAATTGTAGTTGCATTGTTACCCATGAGTTTGAGGGAGAAATAATTTGACCGTCCTTGGGAGTTATGAGTAGCTTTCATATTTTGTTTCTATGACGAAAATGTATAATATCATGTTTTGCTAGTAGATAAATGAGATTTTTTAGAGCATGTAAATTGGATACAGAAAAATCTCATTTAGACAACTGTAAAAGAAAATTTACAGGATTTTTGTAACAGTAATCCATTAACAGGGCTAGATTAGAGCAATTTTGAAACAACCTGTATATTGTCCTGAATACTCACTGGTAGTGTATTAAGGCAAGACTTTGTTTCCGGCTTTCGCATTTTCCCCCGCATTTAAATTTTGAAATTAGTGCTTTTCCATATTTGTTGGGTTCTGCTAGACGTTTAGTGCGAACTCGAGTGTGTGGTGACATCTGTTGCGTTCCGCTTACAAAACTACGAGTACAATTATTATACCATATATAATAATGCACAACACTACATGCCATGTTAAACGGGCAAAAGTACCATGGTTGCATTCGACGGTTACTATTTTCGGGTTTTTGTAAACAAACTTCTCATTACTTTTAGTAGCGCTATCACACGAAAACAATCGTTTACTATTCCTATTGGTTGTGTTTTTTAAAACTACGAACACAAGCACATTTCATTTAATGATAAGGAGGGTTTATTATTTCCTTGCTGAATGAGTACAAACGATCCGTTTGTACTCATCTTTAGAAATCAATTTTCCGGTTGCCGCCCGATGAAAGTTCGGGTGACATTCGTGACGGAAATATCTGCGCGCATCTCATACTAACGCGCGAAACTTTAAATGCGGCATGCTCCGCGGGCTACAACTTGTTTTTCAATAAAGCACGCTTTGTTCAGCTGCCCTGTAAAGATTCCTAATTTTTATCGTCCCGCTTTGTGCAGACTTGAAATATTTTCGGTAGCGGTCCATAGCTTTGCCAGCGCCTTTTGATCTACGTGCCAGACGGCACATCCGTTTTATCAAGTCTTATCCTTAATTACCTGGTTGGCCCCAGCGAGTCGGCATTCTCGGACAAGTTCGAGCATGTGGAGCGTCTTTGAACCGCTTTAGATATGGAAATTCTCGGATCAAATGGTGCAATCCTCGTGTTTTCGTATGAGTCAGACGTAGAAAATAGTAATTGAATTCCTCCTTAAGCCCGGGGGTGAGTTATCCCTTTTGTTGGGCAGTATATTGTGCCCGCAACTTTCTGCCGTAGTACCGAATACATTTGTTTGCAAATTAATGCTATTTAGCGGATGCCAATTATAAGGAGTGGGTCTTTGGTCGTTGAATTTTACCTGTCCCAAAATTTGGATCCGCAAGAATATCTACACCAAGCCCTTCAAATTGGATTTCAACCTCCTGCATCACCCACAAGTGAACCATCCTACGATGTGAGACGGTCTAACTGCTTCAGCAAAAAACTCATTGCCGAATGCTAAAACAGGTATTGTGCGCTTTAAACGCTACAAACTTGACCGCTTTTGTTAACTGTGAGCGACGCAGTTCGCTGATTGCGCCAGCTACATTGAGAACTGAGATGCGGGATCCATATGTAGAGTAGCAACAGGTATTTTTAGCCGTATTGTTTGATTAATTATATAGTTTTGTGGGCTGACCCCGTTTGTGCCTTATTATTAATTAATTAAGCTACTAAACACCTTGTTTTACTAGTTATGTCAACATTTACCTGAATATTTAGTTTTATTACATTCAATTGGATTATAATTTCATTGCCTTTTATTTGTGTTTGTGTATATATTGCTGTGGCTAGCTCTGTAAGCTTTTTACTAATTGGTAAAACTGATTAAAATGATGTGTAATCTTTATTTATCAAATTATTAATAAAATGGTTATACGCCCCCTATTTTGTAATATTCTATTCAACTGCAAACTCAGTGTGCTAGCTCATCAGTAAAACATGAAACTCTCTACAGGTTACGTCCCGAATTTCGCTGTCTTTTCACTTATAATCTGAGGTTGACTATCTCGAAATTCAAAGTAGATCGAGTGCGCGGTTTTTTTGTGGTTACGTCAAATAAATCCCGAACTGTCAGATAAACACAAATGAGTCGGTCGTGCAAGACGGCGTATCTAAATGTTTAAACTCGTGTAATTATGAACAATGCATTAGGTAAGTTGTTTGAATTTTTCCCGCATGGCAATTAAACTAACTTTTGTTCTATGCTGACGTCAGGACCGTTCCTTGATTGTTCGAAGCGACGCAACTTCTGGCATTCGGTTTTTCGCTGGATCTGCAGAATTTACCCAAGCCACGCTAATTTTGAGAAAACCAACGCAAATTGACGCTGGGAAACACGCTGACCGTCTTCGGAAAGGTTGGTTCTCACTCTATGCTGCGAACCCCGGCGCTAACACATGAATTACAGGCACTTTCCTATCTGGAAACTTAGGGTCGTTCGGCGACGTAGACGATCGTAGGTGCTGCTAGTCAGATCTCCTACTGGAGGCGGTCCCCTCGCTGCTGCTGTTGATGGTGGCACTCTTGCAGACTCTGCCGACGCCTTGGTGTAAACTCCTGTGGCTCAGGATGCTACATTTCTCCGGGAACGAAGTTCGAACGTCCCAGTTGGGTGCGGCCGATGTCCTCGGAATGGAATCGGAGAATTTTATAATTGATTTATGGTGTAAAGCCTCACAAACACTTCCACAGGAACACAAACATATGGGCAATAAAATGCTATACTTTTAAACTGTAAATATGCTTGTTTATTATTCAAAATCAGTTATTAAAGTGGAGCAACAAATCTCACAAACGTCAAGTAATTTAATTTCATTTGTTCTTTCCTGTTGTTAAACAAAATCTAATTTAGGTTGCTAAGTTACAAAGCTAACGGAAATAAGTTTTGATGAATTTTAGTACATAATAGAAATAAGTTTGATTACATAATTTTAAATTTTCAAATTTCTTACAAACTAAAATATTGTCATTTTCTTATAATTATCATTGTTTTTCAGCGATGGCGCACACAATATTATTTTAATATTCACTGCTCTGCTATATTCACTTTGTTTTTTAATAGATGCACTGGTTATCGAGTAATAATTGCTCTTTTGCAAATTCTTTCTCTTCTGTTTCAAATTGGTTTACCTTTCTGCCGAGTTCACAATTTTTCACCATCTTATTCTTTGACTTAATAATCTTACGCTTAGTTCAAATTGCACCCAACAAACTATTTGTGTTCAATAAATTTTCTGTGGTCTGGCTTTGCATGTGCACAAACTTTTCATATTAAATTATCTTAATTCACAAGCCAATTCAAAACCCTCTGAACATGTTTTACGTTAGCATGCCTTTCTTTACTAATTATTAGCTCTCGTATCTCTTTAGTAATGCATTTACTGTATTAATATTAGTTCAACATTGCAGTTACTTAAAATATCTCAACTCTGTGCTTATTTTATTTGTCAACCATTCTGCACTGCGTTCAGAGCCAAGTCGCAGGGCTTAATACCACTTCAATACATGTGTTATTCTGTTCTTTGGTGTATGTTGATTGTGCAGTATCCCGCAAATGCAAGGAGACCAGCAAAGGTAGGTCCAAAAATAAGCAGATTGGGATGTCTCGTACAGGCACCGAAGCAAAGCAACTGTTCTTGGATTTCGGATTTTTACAAAGCAAACCAGTTAGTTATTTACAACCAAGATCCGTGGCGCCCCCCTTTTGTCCTATTTTTCTTTTAGTTACAATGCACAACTCTTGTGACAGCAACTCGCCCTAAACTGTGTCGTGTCGAATTGAACCCCACTCCCACTGAGTTTTAGCCGGTCAACTTCCTCTTACAGGACAGTTAAGGCGCATTCATATGCGGTAATATATACCGGTAATTTCACATCACTACTCAGTAGTACGGTTTACCAGTATCTTTTAAAAATTTGATACTAAATTTTCAATAAAAACATTGTTTTTGTGTTTTCTGCCATCTGAAAGAATGCATACAAAATAGATGTTATTGTCATTAAACAAAGTTTGCTTGTTAGAGGATTAAATGAGGTAAGTAGGTAAGTTATCGACACTGTGTTTATGTGTTAACTGACAATCATATTACACACAGTTTTATGATTGAAAAAATATACAAATAAAAAAATTATAAAAAGAAGTGTTAGAGTTACCACATGAGATCTTTATTTCGGACGTTTTTGAAGGCAATCTAATTGTAGCTATTTAACTATAGAAAAAATTGCTTATTGAGTTTGAGCGATGTTGCTATTGGGTTATTAGGTAGCTGGTTTTACAACAAAAATATTAATGATATACTTGTTGACTAGAAGAAAAAAATTAAATATGACTGTTCGAAATTAGGACTACTTCCTCTAATTTCGGACACAAATAGTTCGTGCCTGTTTCCTGCGTATATTGTAATGGTTTACTGCCCACAGCAATTCTGGTTGCCTAATTAACACGAAAAAAATTCAATATCAGCACAGAATTAAATATTTTATTTATTGCAAGATAGGCAGTATTTTACACTAATAAATGTACTTGATATGAGCAGCAGTAACTATAATTTGAGAAAGGTTGGCATTAGATAAGCCAGAATTCGAAAGGGTTACGTTCACAGTTTCAGTCATAATAGATGTTCGGAATGGCAAATGCAGCTTGAATTATGTAGCTGACAGGTTTGAGTTGGGTGAAATCAATACAATGATAAGAATTTTAAAATAATACAAAGATGGTTTGTGAAGTACAGAAATTGTATGTGTTATGAGTATTGAAATTGTGTAAGCCCACAAATGGCAAGATAACTGACGGGTAGTAAAGGAACGAAGCAAAGCAATTATTGCAAAGAGCAATAAAGAAGGCAACCTATCGAAAGAACACAGACAATTAGGGCAGTGCTAAATAGACTCATGTAAATCAGTGCAATTAAAACTCAAATGAATAAAAGCAGAGCAAAGTGTAAAAGTGACAATTCCCACGAAAGTACAGTTTAGTATTTAAGCAAAAACAGTATATCATAAGTAAATATTTAAATCAACCCTTATTGCTAAAAAAACAAACGTAAATCGTAATTTCTTGTAGCTTGTAACTTTTATGCTGTGGGCCAGTTGAGCTCCCACTTTTGGTGTAAAATTATTAATAAAAAAGTGATTTGTATCAGCCAAAAAGTGTTGTTGATATTCACCAGTGCGCAGCGCATCGATGAGGGTAATTTTCGTTGTGATATCACATGCCAGTGAACAAGAATCGGCCCAGCAAGATTTTACCAGGTGCGTCCTACAGTGCGATCAACTTCGGGGTTCTTTTACGAGTGGCAGAGACATCGTCCAGCAAGAAGCACAGGTGTACCATATAAAGCAGACTTTCCCGAATGTCTGACTGTAGAAATTTGGAGGAGAGAGCTGTCACCAAGTGTGTAATTGCCGTGGCGTCACTAGAAAATGTAGCCAGCATCGCATAGCCACTTACAAAAGTAAATTTCACAGGAAGCAGTTGAAGCAGGCTTATAAAATTTGGGTTTCGTCAAGATCACACATCGTATGAGGTCGTGAACGTGGTCCCAGCTGCAGAAATTCATCCAGATTCAGGTAATCGCGATGGCGTCCCTCGAATTTGTGGTTTGAAGTGGATTTTGTAAAATTTGGCGGAAATAGATCAAATGCATATTGAGCGTCGGTTTGCGTCACTGAAACAATAACAGGTTAGCCAGAAATTACGTCACATAATTTTCCATACTAGTAAACTTGTCATACACTATAGCCTATGTAGTACAAAGTTTTCTGTTAAACCTAGCCCTGAGATGAGAGTTTCTCTTATGCTACACCGGAGCTTAGCTTTGATTAATTGCAAATAGATAGAATACAGAGAGCAATAAACCATTTATTTAAGCAAATAATTATAACATCCAATTTAATAAGCCCTGAGATTGACACATAATTCTTGATTAAAGCTATTTAATTTATAAATTGTGGTGATTTGTCCTAATTATTTATAATTTTTATTTAAAAAGCCCTTTTAGTAGGGGGCATCATTTCAATATAAATTATGAAGAGCACTGAACCCAATACAGAGCCCTATGGGACGCCCATGTTTAGTATAATGTATCTCGAGATTTAGTTGACTCGTTATTTATACTGTTATGATGCACTTAAACATATTGTTTACGCTCTGAAATAAAATTAGATATCCAATTAAACAGAATGCCTCTAATGCCGACAGAATAACAGATGCAGCAGCCGGTGATTAACACAATCGAATTCCCTGCTAAGGGCAGAATATTCCGACACTTTCTACATAATTAACGATCCTGTTATAAAATGCATGTAAAGCACTTATTGTCGACCTTTCACTACGGAAGCCATGTTGACTGTCAAGACGATATATTAAACCTATTTAAGAAATGTATCAATCTGTCCAGGTAACAATATTCAACACTTTTTGAGAATAATTGTGAACATACCGTAACAGGTTTATAATTATTTAGTACATACGGATATTCTTTTTTTAAAATAGGTACAACTTTACCAACTTTTATTTGATTCGGAAAAACTCCATTTTCAAAGGATAAATTGACCAAGTAAGTTAGGGGTTTTAACAATAGGTTCAATACTCGTTTGACTAAAAATTTTTATAGATTTTATATGCTCCTTCCAAGAATTCCGTTTAGTTGCCTTGGCGAGCTTTCTTGTCTGTGCTCTTAAGTTTTTGTATATAGGATTAGATTTTCTTGATTCGGGTTTCGTCTGTATCTGTTAAATGCATTAATATTTTTCTTTTTTTATATATATTTTTACATCGATCGTTCCACCATGGAGCTTTATATCTTTGTTGTATTTGTATATTAATTGATTTAGGAGTGGACAGGTTAACCGCTCGAATAATGGAACTATTCATAGTTTGAATATTAGAACCCCTGTCAATGAAGTTATTGAATTTAAATGGGAATTTCACTAATTCGCATTGGAATACACTCTAGTTTGCTTTTCCTTATTGCCATATTTCTTGTGGTTGTTTGCAGTTTAAGTGGTAGAATTATTGATACCTATCTTGATGGAAAAGTGATCGCTATCAAACAAATCATCTTGCAGGTCGGTCCAAAATAAGTTTGGTGCAAGTTTAGAACTCGAGAAAGCTAAGTTAATAGCAGGAAAACCAGTTGATATAATATCAAAGTGCGTAGCGATACCTGTATTAAGTAACATAATGTCATTTTCCAAAATTATTTTTTCTATGACTTTTCCTCTAACTTTAATTTTGTTGCATCCTCGTAAAGTATGGCGTTCATTGAAGTCTCAAACAATAATAAAAGGGCAGTTCAATTGGTTAGGTGTATTTTCCATATCCCTTGTTGCAAGTGTGTAGTCAGGCGGAATGTATATGTTACAGATTATGATAGCTCGAGGTATGTATGCTTTAATTGCTGTTATTTCAAGACTTGAAATGATATCTACCTTGATAGCATGTACACTGTTTTTAAAGAAGATGCTGACTCCGCTACTGGCATGATCAGTTTGTCTATTTTTATTAACTGATGAGAATCCTCGAATTAAGTGTTGACAGCTGCCTTTGAAATGAGTTTATTGAAGGCAGATTATATCAGGTTGACTGTTCATAGTAAGCATTTGTATATTTTCAAGATGGGCATGGAACCCGTTGCAATTAAATTATATAAGTGAGGTAGGCTGCTTAGATTAGTTATTATGTATGATAATAATATTACAATTAATTAATATTGTAACGATTCTACAGCCGGTCATTGCCCCGGAGATCCGACCCAGTGCCCAGATTGTTCTCGAAGTTCGAGAGGCGACCTTGCAGGCGGCCGCCAGCTCGTGAATTAGAAGCCGCAGGCAGAAGCAGGTGTGCGCTCTGAGTCATTTAGAACAGACGCCCTGAGAACGCGCCCGAGGTCAAATGCGTCATGCATTTTCGGGAATTAAGCTGGAATAGTCGAGACTATCTGGAAGCTTCCGGAAGGGAATTATTGGCCATATAAATACCCGGCCGTCGGACCCGCAGGCAGTTCTCCCGCAGTCCTGAGTTCAGTTAGAAATTCGGCAGCGAAGCGCTCCCATATAAATAGACCCTTGTGTATATAACCCATTAACCCAAGTGAAATAAATAACATATAACGATAACCACATAAATCATTAGTGTTAAACGCGTAAACAGCCACATAAATAGTTGAAGTTTAACCAGTGTAAATAATAAATAAATGTATCGTTGTTAGAAATAGTGCCTATAGTTCGTAGTTTAAGTAATTCGTGTATTTCTAAATAATCATAATTAATTGTTGTAAATTAATGTTTAATACAGAAGCAGTGAATTTTTAAATAGCCCGAACGTTAAAAACGTAACAATATTCTGATAACTCTGTGTTACATTCAGACATACCTTCTGTGACTTTCATTAAAGTGTTTCTTACACGTGTAAATCTATTTTGCAGTATTTTTTATTAGTAAGCAATGGGTAGAGACATTGATTAAATAAGTCTAAAGATATGCAACGCAACGTTAAAATCTGTACTGCATCTCCCTGCTACCCGCGGCCCCCGCTTCCAGCAACTGGTTCGCAAGATCGTGGCGTCGCTAGCGGAAGATATCTCAACTTCCTTTCTTTGGCCACGGTGTGATTATATTTGACTGAGTTGCACTTTGTGTTATCAGTTAGGCAGTGAACATATATAAACAAATAACGAAGATTACGACGCTCAGCCATTTAGAAATGTAACTTTCAATGCTTTGACCCAGGGGCGGATGGGCCAGTCTGGATTTTGGGAAATTTCCCGAAGGGCCGCTGGCTTCGGCCATAACGGGGGCGGTCCTAGGGTTGCCAGGTGGCCGGTCCTAGGGTTGCCAGGTGGCCGGGATTTCCGGGATTGTCCCGGAATTCATTGCTCTGTCCCGTGTCCCGTAATTTTAAGCTAATGTCCCGGAATGCAAAATTCCATCAAAAATTTACCTCTTTTTAATGTAATTTCGGTGCACTTTTAAAAAGTGAAGAAAAATACATACATTTCAGCATTTCACAGACATACAAATTGCTGCAGATATCCATTAGCACATACTTGGAAGAAAGATACGACTTTACTTCAGTAATTTTACAAACAATTTAGTTTATTGTCTCTGAAATCAGAAAAAACTACTTCTAACTTGGGATTTGTTTCCTGAATATCCAGCATTTTTAAAAATTGAAGGTGTTATTGATTTTGACTCACTTTATTTCCAGTTTGCATGTCTTAAAACTGTATTTGATACCTCTCCCAAAGATATGCCCAACGATAACATTTGGGCTTATTTGTTTAAAAAAATGTATACCTACCATTCTCAAAAAATTGTTTTATTTGTCCTGTCGATACCAGTCAGCAATCCTTTTTGCGAACGAATATTTAGCCTGCTAAATAATCTTTGGACAAAAGAAAGAAATCGCATGTCTTTTGATCTTTTGAACTATGAAGACTTTTCAAGCGTATTTTTTTATTCTAACTTTATTTCTTATCTATATAGGGTTTTTTGGGTCGCTGATCTCAAATTGTATGTTAAAAATTATCAAAAATTAAAAATAGCGTCTTTAAAGCGGCAAAATAGCTTTATTTCTGAATTACTCAGTAATTATAAATATAGCATTAAAAGGTTAATTTTTATTCTGTACGATTATTATTATTATTATTATTTAATAAACATTATATACAAATAAAATTCTAAATTGTTAAATTCAAATTTAAATAGATTAAATAGATTTAAATATAACATACGAATACATACGTTTAAATTCCAACGCCTAAAAATGTGTTTTCTACAACCTCTTTATAGAATTTCCAAAAGATATTACTGAATTAATAGATTTTTCTGTTTGTGACGGACGGAGGAATGTTATTACATAAAAACAAATGGCAACTTGTTCAACAGTATGGTGCAATTTTAGATAAATTAATTTTATTGTACGTAATTATCGAAAAAGCAAGTGTTTTTGTCGATTATCAGAAACATAGAATAAAATGTGCTGAAAGAGACCGACGTCTAAAAACGAAAACTGCACCAGATATTCGATTTGTAAGAGACATGTTTTTAAAGTTGTATCAAGAAAAACTTCTGGCAAATGTATTTCATGTCGTTTTATTGATTTTTCAAAAGAAACTTTAGCTGCAAATAATATCCCTGCTCTCAAGCTGAAAGTGATGCTGATCGGTTAATAGTTACAACAACTCTCAATGCATCAAATAAAAACATAGTCGTAGTATCAGAGAATATAGACCTATTACTTTACTACAGCTTTAGTTTCTCCTGATAAAGATATATATATTTTAAACCTGCCAAAAATAAAAAAAATAACAAAATATCCCATACCACGCCCTTAGGTTTTGCAACCAAAATACTCTTCTGCGTCCTGGTCCACGTTTGCCATATATCTTACTTTGTATAATAGATTGTAGTAGGGTGTACTTATTCTCATTCCTCATTATATATCCGAGGTATTGGAGTTTGCGTATTTTGATGTTGTTCATGATCTCTTTACTTTTTTTTCATTCTCTCCAGAACTTTAATATTTATTACACGGTCTTTCCATAATATCCGCAATATTCTCCGGTATAGCCACATTTCAAAGGCTTCGATTTTTTTGTGATTGTTTCATTAAATGTCCAGGACTCGACCCAATAGAGCAAGATGGGAAAAATGTAGCATCTTGGCATTCGAGTTTTGGTGTCAAGGTGCAGATCATGGCTTTTGAATCTAGTTTAATATATTGAAGACATATAAGGATGAGGAAGACGAATAGGACCGGCACCTTATTAAAGATCCACATGGATAAGTCTTAGTAAGTGAAGCAATGGCCATGTTCAGGAAAGAATAAATTTGCCAAAATATTTGAAAATCACAGTGATTTACAAGAGACTATAAACATTTAGATAAAAAAATGTTGGTATAAAATGTATGCTTGCAATGTATGGTGCAAAGAAAGGTAACTGCTTAAACTCTTACAGGAATGTTTAATTGATTGAAAGTTTTTTATTATTCATATACCGCAAATTAAATGAGGTTACAGACAATACAATACATATATTTTTTAAATAAAAACATTTTGAATTTTAGGTTTGTTCTTTTATTAAGGCGTCTACTAAAAAAAGTAGCGTTAATTTAGCATCATTATGCCCTACGATGGATTCAGCAGAATAACATTTAAAACGCGTGTATTTGCAAACACAGTTGTGGCTGGAAAACCAAGATATTTCAAGGGAAGATTGGGGTTCGAAATATGATACAGGAAAGTGTTTTCCAATCCTAATGACACAAGAACCAGCTCCACAAAAAATCTATATTTTTTTGCAACTACAAAACTAGTTGCGGGCCAGCTTGTGGGTGTAGGAAAAGTGGCCTTTAGGCTCGGCGGCTTGCTGTGAATGTGGCGGAAATAGTTGCCTTAATTCACGACCGGCAGTGTCAATGGAAGAAGTAGAGGAAAAAGAAACTAAAGCTAAATAATTTTTTTCTTGTTTTTAAATGTATCTTGAGTTAATTTTAATAAATCAATTAAAATATAATATCTTTAATACTCATTTAACTCTTCTATAATTTTTTCCACCATTTTTCAGACACCACTTGGGATGAACGACCCAAAAAACCCCTAGGTATAGGTATCAAAAATAAAACAAAAATTGACCCCTTTCCGCCATTTTGGTCCGCCTTTTTTATTTTAGTTGAGTTTTAAGGTCAAATTCGTAATCCGCGACCCCAAAAACCCCCAGACATCTAATAAAAATAAAAAATAAATAAAATAAAAAATTAGACCTTTGACGCCATTTTGTTTTTAGACCCATTTTGAGGCCAGATTCGTAATCTGCGACCCCAAAAACCTTATGTTATCAAATTTCAAGCAATTGTTTTGAATAAATAAAATAGTTACACATTTTTTAATTAAGAGTATATTAAAAACCACTTGTTTGTTAATAACAATTGAAAAAATAAAAAGCACACTTTCTCACCCATGGGGAATTTTTCTATAAACTTTTTCCGAAATAATAAAAAACAATCTTCAAAATCGGTTTTGAGTCAACGAAGTTAAAACTTTGGCAAATTTTTAGCGTTTAGAAAATGGACTATATCAGTTAATCAAAATAAATTATTATATTCTGTTATGTTTACAACATAATTTTTATCAATTTTAAACAAACTACGTACCTACCCATTAATAATTTATTTGTAATTCAAAGTTCCCTTTAGGATATGCATGCTTCATACAATCATATAAAAAAGCATAAAATTCTTTTACCCACCTAAAACCGGCCCTGATAACTTTCCCTCCAACCATATTAACTAATGAATGTAGGGAAATTCGGCTACATTTCCTGATCTAATTTATGAAAAACTGTAACACGACTTACCTTCCACAACTTTATGTACAGGAATAAGGTCCACAATTTCATCAACGTCGACAACAAATTGTTTCGGTATTGCACATTTTTGTAAAACTTTTCTCACAGAACTGCATGAAATGTCTTTAGTTGCAAAGTGTTCCTCACAAATTAATTTCTGACATAAGTCTTCATTGTCCATTTCTGCTATAATAATGTTCCCACAATTTTTTTTCCATTCCTCGCATCTTTTAACATCCTTGACGGGGAATTTAAAATAACTTAGGTTGCGCTGATTCTTTATAGAATTATTACACTTAATATACACACAAGTATGACAAACCAATGGCTTAGGCATTGCTAATTATTTAAATCAATGCTTTGAAACACAGCGCACGATCCAACCAAATCTAGATGTTCACCCGACAGCTGTTGCCGGCAAACTGAAAATGTTTCGGTAGAAACGGCGAGAGACGCGCCATCTGTAGGTCGCTACATTTCTACAGCACAATCAGCTCCGTAAAGCTGCGTATCTTCTTCTACTTATTTAATCAATGGTATAAGCAACAATTGTGATCATTTTCTTCTTTATAAATTTCAAAATTACCTTTCGTTGGCTTAATTTCGCTTCCAAGCACCAGAGGCACTGTAAACGTTGACAAAAGCTAACAAGAGCGTAAGGTATTTATAAAAGTTTAGTGATTTGTGCCAACCTGTATATGTATATCAAAAGGTTCCTAATATGGATATATTAATAATCCAAAGACTAATGAGTCAGGTTTGAGTTAAAGTGCATGCTATAGGAGATCATGCGACCGTATCAGTAGTTTAATTTTTGTAATTTTAACAGCCAGTCTTATAAAGGCCACTAATCTGATGTTAACTTTAATTCACTGTTAAAATAAACAAAAGCGCATAAAAATGTGTTTACTAATGAATAAAATGTCATAAGCACTGATTTTTTGATGCGCTTTTGTTTATTTTAAGAGCGAATTAAAGGTAACGTCAGATTAGTGGTTTTTATAAGACCCGCAGTAAGTGATATATAAAAATAGTAATCTATATCTATCGAAAGTCACAACCCTGATTAATCAACGCAGATCCGTAACCACTGGTATTTTTTTATACTAGAAACTTCAAATTTGGGTGGAAGGTTCAAGTTATTATGTGAGGTAGTGCTACGAAGGGATTTTTGGAAATTTGACCTCTAAGGGGGTAAAAACGGGTAAAATGTGTTTTCACGAATTCCTCAGTATCTCTTACACCTGATGAGATATCGACTTAGTGTTTACTGGCAAAAATTTTCAATGCAAATACCTAGAAACGTATTTCAGGGCTTTGCCCTAATCAACTCCTTAAGGTGGAAATATGTATGAATTCGGGGTGAATTAAAGAACCCCTGATATCTCCTATGTTTATTGAGTTCGAACATTCTTTTTTGGCATATAGATGTATTTTTAAAATATTTAAAAAGTGGTTGGAGGTATTTGAAAAATTTACCCCTAAGGAGGTGAAAAGGGGTAAACTGTGTTTTCAAGAATTCCTCAATATCTCTTAGACCTGATAAGATATCGACTTGGTGTTTGCTTGCATACGTACTATCCAATGCAAATGTCTAAAAACATATTTCAGGATTTTGCTCTAACCAACCCTTAAACGTGCGAATCTGCATTAGGGGTGAATTATAGAACCCATTGTATCCCTCGTGTCTGTTGAGTTACAATATTGTTTTTTATGACATTTAGAGAAGAGAAGAAAAGGGGTAAAATGTCTTTTCACGAATTCCTCAATATCTCTAAGGCCTGATAAGATATCGATTTGGTTTGGACTTTGAAAGGTTTCCTATATAAGTTCCTAAAAACGTAATTCAGGATTGTGCACGGATCAACTTCTAAAGGTGCGAATTTGAATTCAGGGGTGAATTATAGAACCTTTCATATTTCCTGTGCTTATTGAATCATACCATGGTTTTTGGGCATAACTACATATAGGTATGTTTTTAAAATCTCTAAAAACTGGTATAGAGTTTTTATTTCTAAATTTTATTCATAACGGAGTATAAATGGGGTAAAAGTAAAACGGAGTTATAAAAGAGGTTAAAGTTATTGATTTTATCACCTGAGTCCAGTTTAGAATAAAATGAGAGAATTTACAAAATTCTATCCCCAAGTGGTGGAAACGAGTATCTTGCTGCAATTTAAGAATACAATACATTTAATAAGTTACACATACTAGCAGTCCAGTGAGACAAATGTATCATTTAATAAAACAAAAAAGACCGTTTTGCAAATAGAACGCGTATTCACCACACGTACGTATAAAGCACCTCTATAATACGAGCATGCTTGTCAGCCATATTGAATCATATAACAAAACCGGCAAATTCAAAAAATTAGTTACTTTTCAGAAAATGAAGATACGTTAATGTCTATACGTTTAATAGTACTAATTCGAGGCTGAACAACCGGTCATGCTCGAAGATTTTGAAATCTGAAAAACAGAAAAGACCGTAAATAGTTCATTCAAAAATGAATATAACCCACAACGAGTGAACTGTTTGACGTTGTAGGGTTATGTTTTGGTTGCATCATGGCCACCAACATGTAAACGCGAAAGTACTGTGATGCAAAGTGTTATGCAACTTGTGCGACATGCGTCTGCTAGTATTATAAAGGGCTCTACGTACGTATATGACGTCATTGTTGGTAGCAAACTACAAGTCGCATTCGCCTTGATAAAATTTGCCTAGAATCTAACCTAAAAAGTTAGGATTAGGATAATTAAGAAAATAATTAGTGTTAGAGACTGAAATTCGGTTCCTGGCCTGACATGACCATTCCAAACATATAACTTTAATAACTTTTTTCTCTATCTCTTACGGTTTGGCTGCTGAAACAGCGTCCCGGACGGACACGTCTATTAGATAAAGGATATTTTTTATTTCATTCTCATTGTTATAAAAAAACTATAGTTTTTTCAATCTATGCAAGGGTAACGACAATTACCTACACATTTCCAAGGGGTACGTGAAGTATAAAAGTGTTATGGGAGAACCTTTTTCGGAAGAACATTGTTTCCTTTTTATACCTACAATATTGTTTTGCAGCTTTTGTTAGTTTAGCGTATTGAGTGAGCGGGAGGGGGCATTCTGGAATTCATTTAAGATTTAGAAGAAAAAAACTAAACATTTGTAGCCCGTACGAAGAACGGGCATCTTGCTAGTAGTATATAGTGTCCGTCAAAAAGTCGGCATAATATGGGAAAAATTTTTATTTTTGATTTTTCAAAAAAACTTTTTACGTCAATAATTTGTGCTTGTCTAAAAACCTATTTAACCCCTATCATATATACCGAGTGATGTTTACTTATCAGAAAATGGAGTTTTTCGAAATTGTCAAAATCCAAAAATGGCTATTTTTCGGAAATGAAGCAATATTTTAATGAGATTTTTTTAGAGTGTGTTATTTTTAGCTAACTAAACAATCTCAAGGCCAAAAAACCCCTAATTTGTTTGAACTTTAGCTAAAAAATAATTTTTCAATTTTTTAAATATTTTTCAAAATTTCACATACAAAGACTTAATATTAAAGTTCAAATTGTTGTATGTGTACACTTTAAAGAATTATAATTGGTGAATATAATATAAAATGTTAATTACTTCTTTAATTTTTTTATTATTTACCGAAAAGTAGTATGTTTGCATAATTTTTACGTTTTCTATGCAAGGCGCTTTTCAGGAGAAATATTTTTCAATTCTAATTAATATCGATTTAAATGGCTTCAACAAACACTAATCTAGCCCTGTTAATGAATTACTGTTTCAAACATCCTGTAAGTAAATGTTCTTTTACAGTTGTAACGGTTCCCTTCCTTTCTTAGATATACAGGTCTCTCGCCAACCCAGTGGCAAACTTGGCCATTCTGTATATCGCAAACCCACACACACTGATCGCTACCTACATGCCGATTCCCACCATTATCCTACACAAAAACTTTCTGTTATCAATTCGCTTGTACATCGGGCTGTTTCCATATCCCAACCCGATAGTATCCACCCTGAATTAGACCACATTCGGAAAGCTCTTAGGAATAACAGTTACCCTGCTAGGGTTATACAGTCTGCCATCAATCGCCATCTTTATCCACGGTCAGCAGTCACCCAAACCTCCAAAACTCGATCATCCTGCAGCAATAGTCTTTCTTCCATATATCCACCAAGTCACCGACCGCGTAGGAAAGTTTCTTCGAAAACAAAACATTAAAACAGTATTCAAACCTCTGAGCAAAATCTCACAGTTTCTTCCTTCATTTAAAGATAAATTAAACACTATGTCATCTAAATGTATTTATAGAGTCCTTTGCTATTGTAATGCTGTATACATTGGTGAAACAGGTCGTTCAGTAAAAACTCGCATTTCTGAGCACCAGCGCTGTCTCAAGTCGGGTCTCGTTTCATCATCAGCCATCGCCGAACACCAATGCGATATCGGTCATAAGATCCTTTTTGATGAAACTTCCATCATCTGCAAATCCCCATTCTTCTTTAGTAGAAAGATTAGCGAAGCCATTGAGATTTATAAACACCCTAACAATCTCAATCGGGACGAAGGCTTTCCCCTTCCTTCTATGTGGAAAGTGCTAATTCCTAAGCTCCGCCCACCGCCACTATACCGCGACGGCTTGCCTATAGGCTAAATTCTTGCCTTTTTCCTTCCGATAGTTAGTCGAGTTTCGCCTCTGGCGTGGTTAACAAAACTATTTTTAGTCTACTACAATTATTGAATTTCCTGCATTTATATTTGATGGCAGTAGACTATAATTTGCAGTAAAATTATTTAAAAATTGCTGTAATAACCCATAGTATAATTGATATAGAATTAAATTTGTTGGAAAATGGATAAGTAAGATACAGGCGTGTGTAGGGGGAAATAAAATATACTCTATTTGTAACTAAGCATTCAAACGGTGCTAAGTTTATTAAATATAAAAAAAAACAAAACATGTAACTACAAAAAAGAAGTTATGTTGTTTATGAAAAAGTACCCATGTATTTACAAAAAATAAACTGAATTGTTAATAAACAAGTGCATACAAATTTACCTAAAATAAATTAAATTGTTTATAAAAAATTACACAGGTATTTATCGAACATAAACTGAATTGTTAATAAAGAAGTGCGTAAAAATTTATTAAAAATGGATTCAATTGTTTATAAAATAGTGTACATGTACAGGGTTATTCATTATAAATTACCCACCCCTTATCATCGTTATTATTGTCTATAGAAAAAAAAGTTTTAAATAAAAGTTGTGTGGTTATGACTGAATTTTGTTTAAATGCTATCAAAAGTACAGTGGCGTACAGGTTTAAGGGGATACAAAAAAGTAATATATTATTTTAAATGGAACACCCTGTATATTATTAAATTTTTGGAATGATCTTTTTCTCCTGATTTCAAAAATATATTATATGTTACCCCTATATTATACCGTTTTTGAGTTATTAACCGTCGAATATCTTAGTTAAAGTAGTTACTGTAAATATGGAAAGTTAACATTATTAAAGTAAGCTATGAAAATGACAACTAATGTTTGATAAGTGACATTTATTTAATGAAATAATCAAAATGGTTTACAGTGAGGAAGAAAAAGTCCAAATATTTACTTGTTATACTATACAAAATAATAATAAATAATAATATTCGACGTTTAATAACTCAAAAACGGTATAAGGTAGGGGTAACATATGGTATATTTTTGAAATCAGGAAAGAAAGATCATTCCAAAAATTTAATAATATACAGGGTGTTCCATTTAAAAAATATATTACTTTTTTGTATCCCTTTAATTATGCACGCCACTGTACTTTTGATAGCATTTTAACAAAATTCAGTTATAACCACATAACTTTTATTTAAAACTTTTTTTTCTATAGACAATAATAACGATGATAAGGGGTGGGTAATTTATAATGAATAACCTGTACCTAGAAAAAATATTCTAATTTGTTAATAAAAATAATTAAATTGTTTATGAAAAAGTACACACGTAACTACAAAAAGTAAAATGAATTGTTAATAAAAAGAATGCATACAAAGTTTCCAAAGATAAATTATTTGTTTTATATAAAAGTACACATGTATTTACAAAAAATAAACTGAATTGTCAATAAAAAAAGTGCATACTGATTTTTTATTAACAGTTTAGTTTATTATTTGTTAATACATTGGTACGTTTTTCTAAACAATTAGTTATATTTTGTAAATACATAAACACTTTTTTAATAACAATTTAGGTTGATTTTTATAATTACATGTGTACTTTATTATAAATAATTTAATTATTTTTTGGTAAATATATAATATATACACATATTATGCACTTTTCTATTAACAATTTGGTTAATTTTTATAAATACATGTTGTAGCAGGCTTAGTTTAATTGAAAAAGATTATTATTAAAGAAGTTGCTCTGAATTACAAAAACAGTAGAACTTCAATTGCAATGCTAATAATTTGTTTGTAATAACGGGTGTCTTAAAAAGAATTACATCTAGTATGCTTTGTATTTCCCATAATGCAATCTAAAATTTTATTTGAAATTGGCAAAACTGTAAGTCTATGTCAAATTCGAAATTAGCAGGTTATGTTTTGCGCCAGTTTGTGTCAAAAATGACGCAAAACCTAACCTGCTAACCACGAATTTGACATAGACTTACAGTCTTGCCAATTTCAAATAAAATTTTAGATTGCATTATGGGAAGTTCATAGCATACTAGATGTAATCCTTTTTAAGATACCCGGTATAATGTAAGTGAATTAAAATTTAATTGTCTTGTTAATCTGCATTTTCCTAGTTTTCGCAATTTCTTTTTTTTTCGAAATGAGCTGCTTCTAAACGGTAGTACAATGGCGTTCAATAAATTTAGGTTGGCCCGTCTTTCGCGTGACATCTACTACCACTAGTACTTATGTCGAACTAACCTCGATTCTTCCGGCCTAAATTTATTGTCCACCATGGTACCTATGTATAATCGATCATCAGCGTTGCAACATCTCTCATAATTCTAGCTGTAGGAACGGTAGTTCAAAATGGGAGTAAACAGCAGGATTACCATCATTTATAGTATTTTAAAATATCTTCTCTTCAAAATAATAAAGCTATTACTGCATACATATTTTTTTTTGAAACCTAAACGTTTCATTGTTTTTTAAGTAGGTATCCTATATTACTAATTTGGCGCAAAAGTTGATTTATCGAATTTAATTTTTATCTTTTTAATAGTGAAGACGTCTGCTGGGGCATGATTAATCAATTAGGTTATACAATAAATAACGATTAACGATTAGCCAATGCACCATTGGAAATTAGGCAATGAGAAACTAAAAGGTCGTATAAGAACTAAAATATTGTACCATATAGTTCTTCTGTTCTATAGTAGTTGAAATAGAAAAACTATAACGTTAGAACTATTGCAGCTTAGTGCCTTAATATACATTTATTATTACATTTTCTTTATATCTTCTACTTAGAACAAGTTTTAAAGTATAAAATAATTTTTAAACTTGAAACATAAAAAGGGAGATACACTTTCAAGGTAAAAAATATTTACGGTGGTCGACATCCATGAATCGCCATATTGTTTATTATTGTTTAAGTGTCAAGTGTTTGCAAAAGAATATGGAAAAATACACGTGTAATAACATTAAAAATTGTTTATAATTCATATTTATATATTCATTTTATAGTATATAGCAAGTTTAACAATGCTGTGCAACATTAATTGAGAAAATTACAATTTTAACCTCTCTTACAACTTAACGCTGTAACGATTGCCTCAAAACTTACTTTGTGAATTGTGAGGGTACTAGTGAGTACACTAAATAGGCAATATGACGACATTCAGTGTAATTCAAGAAGGCCCTGTAAATGCATTAGCTTTAAATCGTGATAATACTCAGGTTGCGATAGGTGGTCGAAATGGTAAGTTCTTGCATTCACTTAAAATACATAATACAATGTGCAAATCTTTACAGTTTTTAAAGTATATGCAATCGAAGAAGACAAATTTAAGGAGATATACAATTTACGATCCTCAAAACATTTGAACTTGAGTTTTTCCTGTAACGACATATCTTGGAGTTTAACAGATGGTAAATTGATTAGAATTTATTGTCAATATTCTGAACTATGAACTATGTTACCTCAGATAATTATTTGGCTACTGCTGCAACGAATGGCCATGTGTGTGTGTGGAATTTAACAAAAATGGGCAAAGCCATGCAGGAGCAAGACTACCAAGAGCACAAACGAACAGTCAATAAAGTTAGCTTCCACACTTCAGAGCCTAACCGATTAATATCAGGTTCTCAGGATGGCACAATGAAGTATTTTGATATTCGCAGTAAAACATCTGTAGCTACATTTGTGAGGTGATTGTGCATGGTTTTTAAATCTTAAGCCAGTAATACTTTTCAATTACTTTTTGCAGCAACACTGAAAGTGTGAGAGATGTACAGTTTAGTCCTCACATGCCACATACGTTTTCTGCAGTCTCGGAAAATGGTAGTGTACAGCTATGGGACATACGTAGACCTGATAAATGTCATCAACAGTTCACAGCACATAGTGGACCTGTGTTTGCTTGCGATTGGCATCCGGAGATGACATGGTTAGCGACTGCTAGTCGAGATAAAACCATAAAAGTAAGAAACGTATTTTATCTGGTTAAATGATCTAATTTTTGGATATCTTTAAAATTATATATAATACATCACTTATGTTGTCCTTGTTTATTTGTTAGTGGATAGGATTATTGAACATTTATGTTCTTCTAGCCAGAATTTTTAATATACAGCGTTATAAGCACCTTTATTTCTCTTTTCAAGAAACAAAAATTTTAATAAATTACTAACACTTTGTGTGATGTACGTTCATGGTAATGCACCCAGTACGTTCAAGACCTCTTTGTAAATTAGAGTATTAGAGACGCCGTAGCGAATTTAAAAAAACAAAAGCAGAATCATTTAACCGAGGGAGACTTCGAACGAATGCTCGGTAAACCTGGTGATGAGTTAAAAGATCCAACTTTGTTGAATTTAGACAAATTTAATGAATAAACTGGTGGTGTTGCCAGGGTTGCCACCTTTTGGAAATTAAAATACGAAACATACTGCGAACGAAGCGAGAGAAACAGCATTGCATGCAAATATTTTTTGATAAAAGGGACGTGATCAACAAAATTAAGGCGACTGTATATTATACCACCCTTGGAGATGCCAGTGATGAGAAATTGCATATTTTTTTAATTAAATAATGAAAACTCAATTTTATTTTTTTTTATTGGAACATCTACAGTGGCTAAGAAAACCCTGGCGACTTTTTCAACTATTAACGGCAGCTGTCGCTGTTTCTTATGATGTTTAGGTACCTATTTAAATTAAAATTAGCTACGAACGCTTCTTTCCACTGTCAAATTTCAAGATTAAATTCTGCTGTCAAATTGACAGTGAAGCAGATATGAATACAAATATCCATCAACGTATTGCTATTGTGAAATGGTTTTATCAAGCGTAAATCGGTCATTCTACCGCGTTGGCGTCAAACTTGTGTGAATCGACCACCACCAGCTCGTTGTAGCATAATTACAATTGTTGCTACACATGAACTAATATCAGTAGTCCACTTAGATTCTACGTTGTTGCCAGTAGTTTAATTGATTTTTTTTACTAAAGCGCCATCTCTTGACGGCCGCAAGAAAAGTGGCCGGGGTTTTCCTAGCCGCTTTGTGATTTTGTATTCCTTTTCCTATTAATGTAGGCTGAGAGCCTGTTATAACATTTTCAAAAACTATAAAAATTTTCAACATCCTATTTGATCAATATCCTAAATAAACTGCAAATACACTGAACATGATTTTATTTAATTAATATAAATCTAAAAAGAACTCGGTCGAGTCACTATATAATCACAGTGTGGCCATATGATTGTTGGCCGCCATGTTTTCTCCAACGTCAAAATAAGCTTGTGTGGAAAACCATGGTGATGTAATAAAAGAATTCCATTTTTTTTAATGGTGTAAGTAACATTTGGTAACAAAAAATTACTAAAGTAAAAATTATTACTTGGTTAAAATTGGGTTTGTATTAATACTTACTTTATTTTTGTGTGTAAAATAATACAAATATACATCAATAATATAACTAGATCTATTTTTTTATGATAATAACTTGGAGAACTAATGGCGGATTTTGTGTTCATCCAATAGAAAACATGACCACCGTATGGCCACACTGTAATTATAAAGTCACTGTAAAACTTAGCAGAGCCAGTGTATATAGGAGAGTACCGCCATGTCCGCCTCTTCTGACATATACGTCACTTTAATAATAATAATACTTTATTTAACGGATAATCCCATTTACTGTAAATGAAAATATATAAAATATAAAACATAGAGCGGCCAAATACAAAAAATACAATAATGCTTATAATATTATATGGGACACGAAGAAAGAACAATGCATTGTAGAAGTCACATTTCCAACAATGATTTTACGCTATGACTAAATCTAGAAAAAGAAATTCCAATAATATCTAAATTTCTTAAATGATTAACAATCTTTACAATATGTTGTAACGGACTGTTGCTACCACAATTTGTCTGGTGATAATGTTGCAGCATTAAAGAATTGAAACGATTTAATATTTTAAATGCAAAACACAATTCAAAATAATTATGTCTATTGTACACTTCTGTGCAATAAAATTAAGCACACACGGCTTTGTTGCATTTATTAATACCGTTTTTTTTTCGAAAGGACTTAGTTTTGGTCATTTAATAAAGGTGTTATTTTCAAGTTATGGTGTTTTATCATTTATTGAAACTGCTGCTAAGCAATTAAAATAGACTCGAATTATACAAACCAGAATACAGTGAAATCTCTCATAACCGGATGAACAGAATTGCCTGGAGGCTGGATCAGGTTTCTGTTACTTGCACTGGTTCTTGTCCCTAATATTTTAAGCACAGGAATGAGACTGCATTTCTGTTTTAAGACAATTTAGTCAATGTCACTTCAAGGGATGTTGCTACCCTTAAAACGCAGCCTCACGTTTTATGAATTATGGCTTAGAAGAGGGCAGCAACGATGCGAATGAATACAACATTAAATGTCGATTGACTTTATTACAAAAATAAATGGGCTTTTACACAATATAACTGCTTAGATACGAAATAAAAACATTTCAAAGTGCAAAGGTATAGTTCACTAGAACGATTCTAAAATTGCAAAATAAGTAGTAAGCAATTATAGTTCCGCGTTGTCTGAGAGTTCGTGCGATGAACTCGAAGTTCTAGGTCATGTCGTAATATAATATGCTTACTGTTGTGATAGCGGTCTTTAAACCACTGATTATTAAGCAAAACTGGCTTTTAAATTGTGAACGATATTTCGTAAATTTTGACTGGAATTTTACATCTGTTTAATCTAAATTAAACACTGGACACCATGGTGCGACAAAGAATACATACATTTTTAAATACTTACAGTTTTACGTTTGCTTTTCATTGTGACACTACTGTAAAAAAGTAGCTTTAGTACATACATATCAACGGCAGTCCGTAATGAAGAAAACCTACCTGCTTTTAATCAAATCCAGCTGTAAACAAAGAGCACTTTGCTATAAATAAATAAAATCGTTTTTGCAGAACACTTCTTTCGCTTCCAAAATTCAGATATATAACTGAGGATTAAGGTTGGAAAACATAGGGCGCATATGAAAAGAGGTAATTCTTCTTCTTAACATAGAATTTCGGCTTAGACCACGTAGTATTTGTAGATGAACACCCAGCATTTTCTGGCTTAATGTGCCTTGCACCTTGTGAAGTCTAGCAAAAATCCGCGCGATGGTCATGCTCTTTGGTGGCTCGTGTTGTTTGAGTACCTTGAGAACGAGGATACTTACGCAGATTTGACCTTGTTGCTGTTTGTGCACCCACATTCACCAGCAAGACCTTGCAGCTTGCATAATCAGAGTGAAAGTCGCACTAAGAACTGAAGGTCGGTGTGGAGTTATTTATAGTTCTCTGTGCCGGCCGCTTGAAGTGACGTAACGTTGATTGGTCGTTCAAGTGCAGCGTAATCCGTGGGGTGTGACCGTATGACGCACAATGGTTGTAATGCTTTAGATCATATATCACAGGAATAGTCCACGTTTTACTAAGCTTAAAATTATCTTTCCTGTTTATATTATTTGGATGTTTTTCTATTTCTATGGCTTCACGTATCACTCGCGGGTAGTAGTGAGGTATTCTGGCAAGTACTCTGGCGTGCTCAAACGCTAAAGTGTGCTCATTTGTAAATGTATGCTCAGCTATGGCTGATTTTGTGATGCGTTTGTGCTTGCAATCGCCTTTATGTTCTTGAAGTCTTAGATCAACGGAACGACCAGTCTGTCCAGTGTAACTCGAGCCGCAAGAACAAGGAATGCGATATACGCCAGCGGTTTTTAAAGTTGGAATTTTGTCTTTTACCAATCTGAAGCCGTTCCCCAAAGTTTCCTTGCTCGTGAACACAGTTTTGATGTTGCATCGCTGCAGGACACGTCCTATCTTATCAGTCAAGCCTTGTAAGGTAGAAATGCTAAGCCTTCCAGAGGTGGGGATTTTTCTTTAGCCTTTTGTGCCATAGTCTTGTCTAGGTGCTTTAAGTATGGTGGTAGTTTTGTATCCGTTCTTTTGTAAAGAGTCAAACAGATGTAGATTTTCCCTGTCTAGATTTTCTTTATCTGAGATACGTACAGCTCTTGTTGCCAAAGTCTGGAGAACTGTTGCTTTTTGCATTGGATGATGGTGTGAGTTAGCATTTAGATATCTGTCCGTGTGTGTTTTCTTTCTTTTGAGGTTAGTATAAATAAATCTAGTTTATGGAACCTAACCTCGTTTTTATCATGTATGTGTTTATTTGCGCATCGCGGTTTTGCGCTTCGCGGCATTCGTCTAGAACGTATCCCCCGAGAACGGCGAGGTCTGCCTGTAGTTGCAACATCTTTCATGTCATTTACGAGCAAATCTTTTCATTCATGGCAACAACAAGCGCCAGAAATTTCAAAAGCCAAGGCTACCTACAAAAATGAGTGTAAAATTTTTGTTTATGTAATTTTAATGAATTACCTTGTCATTAAATATTTGGCATCGGGTGCATTCTTCAAGAAAGTGTTTATATTTTGTTTGTTTTTGAATATGAATTAATTTGATTTGTCCCTCTCCAATTCATATAGTGTTGTTTTTTATTTCTCTTTGAATGTTGTTGGTAGGAATTGGAAACAGGTTTCCCCAGCTATTTTTAGAATTTCCGGTGGAGTATTGGTAAAATCGAAGTCACTTTCAGAATTAAATGGACCACAAACGTTAAACTGCAAACAAATAACCAAAACCTGGCAACTTGATGTGGGATGCTTCTATTTTTACAATATTGATTATAGTTGCTTTTAAAATTAATTAAAGTGAAAAATACATTTTAGTTTTAAACAATATTCTCGTACTTTGTTATTAATAAAATTGTTCATTGTTAAAGTATTATATGGCAGACGGGTAATATCTGAAAATGTAACTACATTAGGGTTACCAACATTGAATCGATGCTGACCCGAAGAAAATAATTTTTGCAGAAGACTAAAAGTGCATGGTGAAATAGTTTTTTACATTTTTTTATTTTATTTTTTTATTTATTTAGTACTCAGCCAACAGCCGTTGGGCCAATTATAGGCGTCGCTGTACATTTTATGGGGCTTCCAACCCCACTAACGACTGTCATGATGCTATTATGATATCCGGGACCAACTATTTGCGTGGCAGCCGTACCATGAGGCGCCGAGAGATGCAGCCGTGGAACTCCCATCTAAGTTCTGACCAGAAAGAGCGTTGCTTAACTCTACTGATCGAACGTGGGCGCTTGGTGAAGCTACACCACCCAGTGGACATTATGCTGAAAATCACTAATCGCGTGCAGACCTCATAAAGACAGTTGAATTGCCGCCTGTCAAAATTGACGCTAAAAATAAGCCTGTAAATATAGCACAATGGGTGTACTTACAAGTACACTCGGAAAATGCTTTTGCGGCATTTGCAAATACTGGTTCGCTCAACTTTAACACTGTTTGCAGCAAACGTTGGCTGCCAAGCTCTTTTAGGCCACTTCAAATTAACTTTTATCTCCCTGGGTGAATTCATGTACTATACTTTTCAATCTAAAAAACCCATGCAGCTCTTAGAAGAAGGTGCTTGCGAATGCTGCCTTCTATGTTAAATTTGCATGAATTGAAAATTCCCGCATCCTGCGTAAAGCGTGCGTTTCTTGCTGCACTCGCGAAAACAAAAATTTACAATACACGTCCAGCGCAGGACCGGATTTGCGAGCATTTGCTTACATAAAATATAATAGGAAATACAACTTGGCTTGAAGTTAAGTAAACTATTACGAAACTACACTTTTCTGTAAAAAATCTAAAATATTTTCTAAATTTATATTTTTATCTCTTTGATCACTTTCTACCAATGACTTCTGCTCTGAAGCTTTTAAATAGGAATGACATTTTTAACAATCCATGTATGTAGTTAACCCGAAACATTTTATTGGAAACCCGAAGCCCGAAGAATGATTGCCAAACCCGAAGTCTTCGGGTCAAAATGACAGTGTTGGCAACCCTAAACTACATACTTTCGTCACTGGAGACCAAAATTAATGTTATGGGATTTTTCGTCACTAGAAACGAAATTGACATTTTCGGTTGAGGTATACTGTTACAAAAGATGTATTTTCGTATGTGGTTGCAGAAAAACATTATTTTAGAAATTCTGTTCCAAATACAGCAAGCGCTTGATAACCTAAACACCAGATAACGAAAACATCGCTCACAAAATTCATACTATAGGATCAAACAGAACGCCCGATAACGTAAACAACCTGTACAGTTCAATAACATAAACAGTTCTTGGTGACGGTTAGTCGCCGATTTATGTAGGGGATTCCCCTCTGCAACACAGATTAGTTGCCGATTGATGTACGGGATTCCCCTTTGCGACATAGCTGAGTCGATCGGATGGGGGTTTATGATGCATTTGCATTTCATTTTAGTCATTGTTGAACATAGGCGCTAATCAATGCAGAATAAGATAGCAGCTTTTTTTTATTATTAAAAATGTGTTTATTAATAAAATCAATCTCGCTAATGTAAACATTTCAACAATGTGAACAAACTTGGTTTGAATTAGTTCACGTTATCGAGTGTCTGCTGTAATTATATTTAAACATTTTTGATAATTCTTTCCATTAACAAAATATGCAAGCATATCGTAAGCGATGCTTCTATGTGTATACATTGTTAAAATTCACATATTGACATCACAGTTTTTAAAGATAAATAAAATGATTCACATGTTTATATGTTTATTGCACTCTGAAGGAATGTGCCGATTTTATTGAGATTTGTGTGTCCCATTTCACAGTTTCAAGTGTTGTTTTTATTATAAATATAGGTCTGGGATTTGACTAGTAAACCAACACTTGAATATACCATACATACCATAGCATCAATTGGTCATGTCAAATGGCGGCCGCAGCGCAAATACCACATAGCTAGTTGTGCTTTAGTGGTCGATTGCAGCATAAATATTTGGGACGTCAGGCGGCCCTATATTCCCTTTGCTGCTTTTAATGACCACAAGGATGTTGCCACAGGCGTGGCTTGGAGAGGAGATCCACAAGTGTTCCTTAGTACAAGTCGAGTAAATATTTAAAATTTTTCAAAAGTGAAATTACACCGAATGTCTTATAGGATTGTACCTTATTTCAACACGCCTTCAAAGATGCCAGCAGGCCTGCCAGCAAGGCAAATCCACAAGGAATGTCACTTAACAATACTGGAGAAGTTCTTTATGCATATAGGGCAGCTGTCAATGCAAATCTCTATACCAAAATGGCTGGGTTGATGAGGTATCACTAAGTTTGTTTTGAAGCAGAATGAATCATTAGAATTTAGATTGTAAATTAATCATAGCATTACAGGAAAAGTTCGAATACTATGAATCATAGTGACCAGTTTCATCAGGCGTCTAGCATTATGCATAATTTTCAAACCACTCTTGCTCAAGAGCCTAAATGTTTTTATTCTCTAGCTCTAAATTACATTTTAAGTGGACGAAGTCTGTCTGAAATGTGTGAGCACAATGCATCTATTGCTAAAGAACACGGAAAAAGTTATGTGAGTATTACTAGTTAATTAATTTTGGTTATGTAATTGTCAAGATTTCCATTGGTGGTCCAAAATGTATCAACTTGTCTTATAAAAATCGAGTAGTGCGGAGAATAAGCAAATAATTTATTTTGTTCCATTCGATTCGACAGCAGAGTTGAATCTAATCGAATTTATTGCATGTAATTGCGATAAAATTATTATATTATGATACCACAGGTTGTGACGCGCATGAATGGATGAACGAGATTCCCAGTGTCCCTACCTACACAGCGCTCGGGAATGGATTCATTTCCAACCGCTGCGACGGCAATCACTTTTCCGACCGGTTGGAAAGTTACAAGTTGGGAATAGCTCATTTACCAACTTTTGAAAAGTCAGTAATGATCTTATTACAGATATGGTTGTGAATAAAATACATTTTTATGTAACAGAAAAAAATCGATTTGATTAGACAAAAATGTAGGTCTATTAAGTGAACCGAATGTAGCAAAATGAAGTCATATTGAATTAAATTGCATTCATTATATTATGTATAATATACAGGGTGTCTAACTTTGATAGGCAATTTTTTCAATCATTTAAAAATATCCTATGAATGTTTCTTATGTCAAATGCTTCAACGGCCACAAAAATCTACTATTGCCGCCAAAACATTTCGCACGATACTTAATCTAACGGGTGTTGTTGGTCAAGTTGCCTTGACAAAATTTGTTTTATGCTGCAACGTGTCTTCGATTACATCAAATGAGCATTAGAAACATGACAGCAATAGAGTAATAAAATACAAATATTAGAGTAAATAATTTACTATAAAAGATGCTAAAAATGTCCATCACCTTCTTGGTAACATTTTAGTATACGATACTTTACTGAATTTATTACATTTTGTAAGATGCATGGGGCGTTATTGATTTTGTCAAATTTCTGTGAAATTTGTTGTCAAAGTTTAATTATGAATATGTGTAGCATATATTGCTATGGTTTTAAGCCTTACCAATCAACTCTGTTAGCATTGCCAAATTAATGGACATTTCATGAAAGCTCAGAGTGAGATATTTTATATAACTGCAAAACTAAAACTTGAATTTGCCAGAATGAATACATTTGTAATGAGATGCCAGTAATTGCAGAATAATTAATTAATGAACGCATTAAGCAAAGCTCAATTTGAACAGGGATCTAAGTTGAATGTAAGTTCAGTCAATTGATTAGGTTTGTGCTAAAGTAAATGCCAAGCCAAATTAAATTTAATAATTACAAGATGGATTGCAAACGCAAGGGAATGAAGCATAGAATTCAGGTACAGTTTAATAGTGAAATCCAGTCAGGGTTTTATAAGAAAGGTAATTGAAAGATAGATAAGCTTATGAACATGCAACGAGCAGATAAGAATGAAGGCATTAAAGCATTTGAATGAAACCGTAAGAATCAAAAGGCAAGGGTTATAGAATTGTAGAAAAGGAGACAGCATATGAACTTAAAAATGTGTGGAAAATAAAACAGTGAATTCAAAGGAAGCCAGTGCAGGAAATGCGCGAATTAAATACTCTAATCAGTGCAGTGACATGTGAATACTTAAACGCAAATTAAAAAGACGTGCAGTGACAAAAAAACACGCAAAATTAGTATAAATAAATGTAAACAATTATTTTAGATGTAATATTAGTGTACAAAATCCTAGCTTTAAGTAGAATTTATTGTTAAAGGTCAGTATTTTGAACTATGTTAACATCCGTAATTAATTTGAAACTAACTAGCTTTTGTTTATAACAAAGAAAAAAAAAGACAAATGAATAAATTAGTTGATTGACTGTTACGATACTTTTGGAGCGTCCCCCGTAGTATTGGACTTTCGCTAGCTGAATTTTTGAACTTGAATATTTATGGTTGGCTTTTGTCAATTTTTGCATGCTTTAAACTAGGTATAATTGGCTATATCTTATTTTTAATTACTCTCCTATAATTATCATGCAGTTTCGTAAGCAACCCCTCGTTTAACTACTCATATCTTGCAAATTAGGTTTATTCTTGCTATATTTTTACAAATATTTGGGTATGGCCGCTAGGCAACCGGTGATACAAATTATTTTTAACTATTCCATTTGTTGCTAGAGCAATGTTATCTTTTCCTGCAGTCAAACTTGCCTGACTGGTTTTTTGGCATCTTCTGGCCCAAATTTTTGTTATCATATGACCTGTAGGCTGGGTTTTTGAATTTTTCGGCTTTCTTTTCAAGCTAAATTGTCGTGCTAGTAGGTGTTCCTCTGCAGCTAAGTGCTTTATAGCCCTTTGGTAGGGCTCGCCTCTTCGAATAGATTGTTTGAGGGATCTGGAAGCATTTCTGCGTTATCGTGGGTGTTCGTAATGATTGGTTAGCTACTTACTTGCATCCTTTCGCTTTTGGCGGATCTCCTGGAACCGACTTTAGCACGTTCTTTCGGCTCCACCCCCAGCTTGAGGTAAGACTAGGCCAGTTTCTTCTTAATCGGGAATACATTTGGGTTCTGTGCGTTTTTAGCCAATTTCCGGTGGGAGTTAAAACACTCCCCATCTGCTTGAAATCCTTCCGGTCTGGAGTAGACCTACCCCGTTCGACTGCACCCTGCTACAATCCAGTCCGATGCACTGGGCCCCTAAGATGGTCGCATCGCCTGTGAAATTTGCAACTCTTGTGGGCAACGCTGAAGATAGAGCAACTGCTTTACACCCATTTGCCATTTGCGACCTCCATAGCTGGCACTGCATCCCGCAGCTGCGGCCGATTTCGTTGCTTCGCTAGCTACGTCCAAAGCATACGGAGAGGTTGGGTTCTGGTGAACTTTCCTGCAGGCAAGACGTTATTGTAGTTAATATGCATCGCGCCTGTTGTAACTTATAATTGAATCATACTGTTTCATGCCGTTAGCACTTCGGGCATGTGTGATTTCATCAGCACGGATTGTGCGATAGTAGGTTTCGTGCATCGTTAGTTTAGTAATATTTGTAATTGTGTCATTTTTGTTAGGGCCGCCGCGCAATGACATGCGGTTACCCTCTGCTACTTGCTAAATTGAGGTCATAACGAATTTTCGCGTGGTAATATTTATTTTTGGCTCGAAACCTCATTGACCTCTGTGTTATCTGAAAAATTTATAGAGTAGAACTTGTAGGGCTTTGAGCTTCACTTGTGTCCTATCTGGACATCGCTTTTACTCACCCGCTTGCATAACACAGTTCGGACGCCTTGAAGCTTCGCTATTTTCATCACCAAAACGATAACTAATATTTTCATGGCAAACGTTCGGCGTGAAGTTAGGCACACTACAGTGGCAGTGTCTCGTGAGCCCACTACGGGAGCATTGTGATTATTGGCAGATCTCCGCTAACCGAGTAAAGGGCAAATCCAAACCTTTGCTATCTTTAGCATGTAAATATACATACGTACACTTAATGCATTTCTGATATGGACACCGTCGTTCATGTGTGGCCACGCAAACGCACGTTGATTCCGCCCTTTAGAAAATTTTGAATATAGATATAGCGTCATTTAGCTAACCTTCGGGGTTGAAACGTTAGCCAAGGTGGACTTGTATTGCTCTGAGCCGGTATACGCGAAATTTTAAACTCGCTCCGCGACTCGCGCTTAATCAATTTAAATTATTTTAATTGTCTCCGCGACGCCCTGCGTACCCTCGTTTCTTTTTAGAGTGTTTGTATCGTCCAACGATTCGCGGCCTAAATTTAGCTTTACGAATATTTGCATGGTAATATTTATTTTCGGCTCGAAACTACATTTCTTCTTTTTGCATGCATTTGTTGTAATTTATTTATATATATACATTTACATTGAAATTTATAATTGGTACAACGTATGGTTACTTATATGTATTCGAACGCCTGCCTGATTTATTGTACATTTATGTTTGTATTTGCACTATAGTACATATCCACCACTTAATAATAAAGCTGTGATATTTTCTTTGGTGGTTGATTTGATTATTTTTCCTTGTTCTGCTGGAAATTGTCTTTACCTTGTGCTCGGTCCGGCACATGGATTAGAACTGAGTCGAGGACCTGGCGCCCTCTCCTTTTTTTTTATTATACTTTTTCAGCATAGCTGGAACCCCGCGACCCTCGCGGCAAGCTAGCCCAATTAGGCCGATAGTTACCAGCCGGCAAAATATCAGATATAACTTTCGCCAAAAGGTAAGGCCGACCGTTATCCCCTCTTTACATGACTTATGAAATTGTGCTCTGTATTAAAACGAAATTTCGTATAGTAAAAATAAAGATACAAGTTTGAAACTTTACCAGTGTGTTGAGCAAATGTTTGTGCCCATGTGGTATTGTTTTTATCAAAATCTGCCACCAAAAATTGTTGAGGTCTCCGATACTGTGTAACATAACCTCGATCCGAAGCGACCAAGTTCCGAGAGCTACGAGAAGGTTGACCAGTCCAGCCAGCCCATTGGGGAAGACATCAGTGCCACTCAGCAGCCGGTGGGGTACGTGCCCGTGCCCCAATAGCAGGATCTGACCCATAGCAGCCCCGCAACAAGGTCAGAGCAGCTATGAACCCTCCGATTTGAGAACGACTAGTGCAGGTACTGTTCATTCTAAAACTAATTAAGTGAGCGCCGGGAAATTCATGCATGCATAAGCAGAGCAATACTCGAGGCAATCCAGGCCAGTTCCATCGCCGTACGAGTGATTCCAGTATGCCAAAAAGCCCAAACTCCATTATTTGATCCGTTGGTGAGATTCAGACCGACGCCAAAATAAACAATCGCGATCTTGCAAACGGCGTCCATCTTGGCTTATATTTGACCCAATTTTAGTTTCGATTGTGCGCAGTTAAGCGTATGCGGAGACAGATCCGTATTTAATAATTTTAATAAATTATGCATTCAGGGTGGACCCAACCGAGATGAGTCTGTGCTTTATCGATATGAGCTAGCATATTATTGGATTAATTGCAGATAAATAAAATATTATAAAAGGCATACAACTATTTATTTTTATCTATCAATTTACAAGTGACTTTTAATCAACCTAAGATTTGATAACACGAATACAAGAAAATATTGCGTGGTACCCTTATTTAAAAATTAAATTAATAACATATTACAACACTAATTAGACATACCATTGCAATATACAGTGTATAATATGAGGCCACAAAGAAAAGTCACAAGCTAACAGGTCACAACATGTCGCAAGCCATGGAATTTCTGTATTCCGACTGATAATTCGATTAGCAAAGAATTATCGCAGTGTAACCAACGTTTTATGCGTACAGTGTGGGGTTGTGGCGTCCTGTTGGAAATAGCCTTCTTGCAATTCTTCTAGAAACTGCTATAAAATGTCATGCCGATATCTTTCTGCATTTATGTTGCTTAAAAATTAAAAATGATAATCAAAAAGTCTGATTTTGGGAACATTAAATAAATTACCTTAAAAAAATATTAGCCCATATATCCTTCTGCCACTGATCCCAGCCCAAACACCAATCTTTTCAGGATGTAGAGACATTTCAACCATGATATGAAGATTTTCCGTGTTCGACAATTTAAGCGGTTGCGAATTCACAAATCCTGTTCTGCAAAACCATGCTTCGTCGGTAAAAGACCTTCTTTCTAGTATGTCGTTATTATTATTAAGGGTGTTGATAAACCACTCACAGAACCGCAACCTTTGTGCAGGATCACTTGGCAACAATTCTTGAAACACCGTCATACGATACTGATATAACTGCATACCTTTATACAGCATCATGTGGCATGTTCCTACAGAAAGGTTAACTTGCTGTGACAAATGTCGAATGAATGTTCTAGGAGCATTTTTCCTGATTTCTCTAGCAGCAATCGTAGTCTCTGCACTACGCTTAAATGGTCGGCCTGCGTCTATCTTGTGAGCAGGGCTTCCGCTTTCACAAAACAATTTTACACATCGATCAAAATTGTCTTGGAATGGTTTATAATCAACAGCATCGGGAAACTTGGCACAGTATTCTCCTAAGGTGTTGTAGCCTGTACTGACTATTTTAATTTATTTTAAAAGATTAATGAATTTGCTACAATTTGCCAGGCTGATACTGGCTCCAGGCAGCTCAGATTGCCAGAGGTATCGTTAATACTCTCAAGTTTTGTAACACAGTGAAGAGACAGAATATGAAATGAAATGGTATTCATAATGACAAACTAAAATGTAACTATGTTTATAAACAAACTAAAACTGGTACTCTTCCGTCAACGTAGCGGTCGACTGTCCTCAGGTGGTGTTAGCGACTTTCGGGACAGTTCAAAGTCGGTCTCGTGCCTCATGCGTCCATTTGAGCTACTAACATAAACTTGACAGTTTAGTCCGGAGCCGCGAATACGGCGGTAGTGAACAAACAAAACCCGCTCTATTAACTTTCAAGCGGGTGAAATGAAGACAGAATTACAATTAATAAAGTTTGTACCTGTTGTGTTTGTGTTATCGGGTTTCCCACGTGTACAGAACGTGCCGTATCTTCAGGCGGCCGCGGCGAGGTTATCTATTATTTACAGGAGTCTCGCCGATGAGCCTAATAGCCCTGCTGGCGAGGCGGTCTAGGTGCGGATTAACTGGCAGGAATTCTCTCGAAGAGCCTGCAGGTCCTCCTGAACAGAATTGGGTTGTGAAAGGTTCAGGAAAATTCTGTCTTACGACGGCTTTGATTCCCCTTTATATAGCCCGAGCTGGCGTAATCAGGGTTCAAACCAGTTTATTGGAGTAGGAGATTCTTGCTTCGAATGCGCGGCGGTGTACCTGCGTCTATCCGCGGTGATGTCACTTATCGCTGTTCGCGCGGCTATAGATGCAGCGCTCCTATTTCTAACGTGCTTCAAGCCATGGGAGAATGCGTGAATTAATATTTAATTAGCTAAAATTGCGTTTGAGCTGGGCGAAACGTTACAGTGTTCTGCATTGAATATGTTCAAACATTATTAACCTTCAACCCATGGCGGAAATAGCTTTTTGTTTAAACATGAACACCATTTTCTGAAAGCAACAAATCACTACGATGTAAAAAATAAGATGTCAAAAGAACTAATTTTTCAATAAAACTTACACTTTAAAACTTATTTATAAACACGACTTTCAGTGGACAGCAAATAGCAGCTGACGGATTCGCCCAGTTCGAAGTTTAGAAAGATGTCATTAAATTTACCGCAAAATATTAACAGATTACAGATACATAAGCGTTAAGGTTAAGCTTTGATTTTTGTTGAGTTTCTTGTGTAGTAGAAGAGATTTTAATTATTTTTCTCATATACCGAAATTGATTCTCACCAGGCAGTTTCAATCCTTGAGGTTTATAGCTCCTTCTGAAGGCTTTTTTTTTTCTATTTGTCCTTAGTTACTACATCATACCGTTTTTGATGTGATTTGGCTTTATTTGTCACTTTTCCATAATTTTCTTTCTTTGAGTAGACCTTTTCATTTCTGCGTAATGTAATTCAACCACCTACTACTTAGCGTACTGCAGTGTTTTATTTTGTGTAGCCTCTAGTTTGTTATCATATTTAGGACTTGTTTCTCATAACATGCCCAAACCATTTTATCCTTTTAAAATGCCAAATTTCCATGGTCTCATATCCCAAAACAACGTGAACGGAATATAGCATGTAATTTTGTATTTGAATTTGAGTTTGTCTGTAAACCTGTTGGTAAACAGAATTATAAAATAATACTAAAAAGTATGGCTTATTATAATTACTTGCCAGAACATGTGTTCCGTTCCAGAATTTGTTTTAATAATTCCAAAATTAATCTTGTTCTTTTATTCAATTTTACACTTTCAGTTCACACACTAACACAAATTGTAATTTGTAATTAAACATAACTTCAAAATGTAACACATGGTGGGGCCAAAAAAATAGTAGTAACTCACGATTCTTTCGATGCTTCGTAGAGATAGAGCAACGAAGCCTGTAGTAATTAACATTCGATCGTTTTTGCTGAAAATTTTGTATTCAGTTTGACTTACGATAAATATAATATTGTATGTATGGTTGCTTACGATGTCTCAGGAGGTACGATAGCATTCCATACAAAAAGTATGTGTGTGATAGTTCCGAAAACGGTTGTAACTTAAAATTGTCAAATTTATAGTTACGACAGTTTTTGTTGTAAGAGTCGATATGTTATGATTGGTTCTAATATTAGCCTTAGAATTTTCTTTTTTTAGCTCTCTTTCTCTTTCCTTGTAAGAACATTTCTTTCCATTGTGTGTTATTATTGGTTTTATTGTTTTTGTAAGTTTTTTACTTTGAAGTAACTTTTTATTAACAGAAAAAGCTTAATTGTTTCTGTGTATGTTTCCCTTTACTTTTTCTCTTCTATCCAGTGTAATTATCGTTTCAAGGTAGTTGATATTTCTTACCGATTGGAAGCAGTAGTTGCATAGTTTGTTTTCTGATTTTTTTTCGTATTCCGTGTACCTACTTTCTCTCTTCTCATTCATTTTTAGATTGCACCTTTTAGCTTTCCTGTTTACTCCTGCTTGGTTTTAGCTATAATTGTGAAATCGTTTATGTATGCTGTCACTTGTATGTTTTAGTTAAATATTGTGCTTCTTAGTTTTGCTTACCTCATTATTGCTAAGTTGGATAAAGCTGTTGGTACCAGATTTCATTGCTTAAATCTTTACTAATAAGAAAGGTGTCTATCTGTTGGCCTTGTATTTGGACAGTCGCTTCATATTTTCTAATGTTATAGTGACTACTCTGATAAGCTTTTCCAGAAGGCTTAGTTTTTTAGTCCTTCTATCATCTGTTCTCTGTCTAATACATCAAACACAATTTTGTTCTTTTGTATCTTCTTCTTTAGATGTTTATCCGATTTCGGATGTTTGCGATCAGCATGGTTATCTTCACTTTATTGGTTGCAATTCTAATAACTCATTAGATGATTTCCCATACCTTAGGTTTTGCAACCAAGATATTCTTCTTTGAGATGTTCTTCCTTTATATTTTGTACTGTTTTCAGAATGGCTAGTTGTTCATTTATTATTGCTCCTTCCTGTATGATCTCTTCTATTTTATTATTAACTGATGTTTGTACTTTTTCTTTAAGTGTTGGATCTTTGGGCCCTTTCAAGTTATATTTCTTGTAACTCTTCCTTTTTATTTTCTTCAGTCTGACTTTGAATTGACCAACTACTGGTATATGGTCGGAGCCTATATCAGCATCCGGGATGTTTTTGCGGAGTTACAACTTGTTAATTAGGATATAATCCATCTGGTTCCAAATAATTCGGTGCGGTTTGCTGAGTGGCGATTTCCAGGTATATAACTTCCTAGGTGGCATTTTGAATTGTGTATTGAGCACGACAATTTTATTTTCTTCGACAAATACTTCCATACAATCTCCTCTATGATTCGTTTCTCTTAGCCCAAGGGGTCCAATGTAATGTGATTTAATTCCAACTCCAAGCTATGCATTGAAGTCTCCCATAGTTATTGTCACTTCTTGTTTTGGAATTTTCCTTATTATATCTGATACTTCTATAGAATTCTTTCACTTCTTCAACTGTCTTATCTGCTGTAGGAGCGCATATCTGGATTATGTTCATATTTACTGGTTTAGCTTCTACTTGGATTAGCATTATTCTCTCCGAAACGGGTATACAGTTTTTTACACTGTTTGTCACTTGTTTGTTCACGATGACTCCTACTCCGTGTTCGTATCTGTTATTTGATGTACCAGAATAGTATACTTTGTGTTCGTCAATTTCTATTTTTCCTGATCCAGGCCATCTCATTACACCCAAAATTTCACTCACACCCAAAATGCTAATGTTTAGTCTCATTTCCTTTATTGCATTATGAATTTTCCCTTGTTGTGCCATGGTTTTAACGTTCCATGTACATATTCTCATCTTCTGTCGTGAATCTATTGATTTCATCATTGGTTCGTTCATCACTGCTTTCCTCAGAGATCCGATTGGGAGGCTTTTTTCTCCGGAATTAAGTTTAGTTCTGAACATAGCCATTGCTTCATTTACTAGGACTTATCCATGTGGATCTTTAATGAGGTGCCTGTCCTATTCGTCTTCCTCATCTTTATTCCTATGGTTCATTCGCTTTTGGAGTCAGTTTTCCAGGTCCAGGACAAAAAAGTGCCCTTCTATTGTTGGCTCCTCACCCGAAGCTGTTTGCCGCAAGAGTTGGATTGTTTATTCCGGAAATTTTGTATTTGATTTTCCCGGTGTCCACCATATCTGGTGGACGTTCCCCTATCCGCCACCTGGGGAGGCGCCCGATTGGGCACCAGTAACCCCACACGGGGTTCTTCTGTATGGATGGTGTTAATTGTAAACTGATTTGGCATCAATCCTTTCTGATAGTTTCATTCTTCATATTCTGCTTTGACTTGCAGCCTTTTATAAGGATGACTGAAAAGATCTTGTACGTTCTATTCGGTACTCTAGAATTTTTACAAATTTTTCTGTCACCCTTTTTACATAGTGGAATGATAATACCTTTGGCAAAAGTGTCCTGTTATCATATTTCCTTCATCAACTGATGTATAATATATTATGTTCTTGGGGTTGATCTCCACCAATTTTCAATAGCTCTATGCGGTCACCCCTGCTGTTATTTCTTGCTTTGCTTATTGCATTTTTCACCTCATTTAATGGTGGCACCTATGTTCCTTCCTCTTCTGCTTCTTCCTCTTCCATTACTCTTTTTACTTCCTTCTACAATAAAGGAAGTATTGGATTCATCCCAAATTCTAAATTGAGTTTTCAACAGATCTTCAAACCCAAAAAACATGTTTTTGATCATTGGTCTGTCAGTCTGTGTGTCTGTGTGTGTGTGAACAGAATATCTCAAAATTGAAAAGAGGTATGGCGTTGAAACTTCATTATATGTTTTGTGTACTAACTAGATGCGACAACAAGCTTTTGAATAAAATCGCATAACCGGAAGTATGATGTTTACTCTTGTGATTTTTCAGTTTCTTTTGATTTTCTCAAAAACGGCTCTAACGATTTTTTTCAAACTCTACATTTTTAATGTGATAGGTGGTTTTCCAGTTGAATACCTCTACAATGGGTTTCTTTTGTTTTGTTTTTTTCCTTTTTATGTTAACTCCTATTTTTAATAGAACACCCGCTATATTATTACATTTTTGAATTCGGCTTAAAATTTTAGAGAAAATTTGTCTTTTCAACTAACGCTCTATTTTGTACTGTTTCTGTACAATTTGTAATTTTTAAAAAATTTTGACAATTGCTTAAAAATTAAAAATCAATTTTTTTGCTAATTATAAGATCACTGTAAAAGGAAGTTGTGTGCGTGTATAACACCAGATTTTTTAAATTGCCTACCCGCTACTTGCTTGTGTGTTCCTTCCATTTAATATGTTGTAGAAGTGCTTGATCCATATATTGAAATGGTCTTTAGCCCAGTACACAACTCTGCTTGCAGAATCAATAAATTAAAGCAAGTCAATAAAGCACAGAGCTGGGGTAAGCAGGCAACTGCAAGAAGTCACATTAGAAATTTTAATTCATGATTACATCGGTCAAGCATTGCCGATATTAAATGAAATTACTTTAGAATGAATGGCAATAAGGCAAAGCTCAAATCGTAAGTTAGAGTCACTGAAATATCAATTAACGTAAATTAAGAGGTTGGTGCAATGTAAAGCCAAACAAAAAAATTCAACAAATCTATCACCAAAGGGATTTATTACATGCAGGTTAATTAAATTTACATGTCAGTATAATTGAATAAGTACAGTTCTATAAACTTTTTAAATAAAGGTAAGAAGGACAGAATGTTCAAATATAGTGCAAAAAGAGCCCAATACTAGATCGAATAAGGCTATAAGGAAGTGGAGCAGTAATATGTGAAGATTGGTGAAAATCAGACAGGTTTTATAAAACTGCAAGAAAATCACACTACAGGAAATGGACAAGATTTGTGTTTATAAAAATAAGTCAGTGTAATGACACAAGTGAACAGACAATTAAAATAAAACTTCGTGAGTGGCGCTAGAACTTAGATAAATAACAAACATGAACAAACAATAATTTAAGAAGTAAGATTATGTGCAGTTTTATATATTAAGTTGTAAATCTAGATTATAAGTAATTGCATTGTATTCAGTTAACATCCGTTTTTATGTAGCCAGATAGGCAATTGTTGTTAACGAACAAAAAAAGAAACAATTGAAATAAATTAATTCCTGACAAGCTAATTTGTGTCTCCAGTTTATTTGTATTTTATACCATTTACCATTAAAATAAATTAATAAAAATTATACCGGCGTAATCAGGAGTTAACAGTGCACATGTGAGAGTGTGGGTGTAAAAATCCATCACATAAAAAATATTTTCTCCGGTGACCGCCTCCGACAACATCGGCAGCCAGCATCCAGTTTCCGATCACCAGTTGCGGGCTTCAATCAAGTTCCAGAGCCTGAGAGAGGGTGCCAGCAGTTCCACCCGGTGTGTACGAGGGCAGCACAGCAGTTGCAGCATCCCGGGGGTTCAGCATCCAGCCGCCGCAAGCATCAGGAGAAGCTGTCCGAGGAAGTTGCTGCAGCCTAAGAAAGGTCAGGGACGCGTTGAAAACATCTGAATTGCGAAGGAACCCGCCAACGATCTAAAACAAAACACGATTAGGAACGCTTAATAAATGGCGAGATTTGAATTATCTGTTAATTTGTTCATGGATTTGCTTTTGAATTCACTATAATCACACAGAAATGAACTGCACGTAAAATCGATTTACTGATAGATATTATTGACAGAGCAGCGAGTCTGCGTGTTTGCTACTTCTAAATTTCACAGCCCAGTGGCGTAACACGGGGATTTTTATTTTGAACAATTAGGTGAACCCAACCAGATTTTGAGTCCATGCCTATCGAAAGAAGAGCTAGCCATAATTTATCTAACTTGCTGATGTGCGCAATACTAAAAGGGGCAAAACACTGATTCAATGAACCCATTGATACGGTTATTTATTTACTTTTAATCAGTAAAAATTTGATTTTAAACAAATAAAAATATGTGTAGCGTGTGTATTTATTTATTAAATTATAAATCATAATAATCATAATAATATAACGTAATACCTTTACAATATCTTTTACCTCTTCATTACACATTATTTCTTTGTTCCTTAATTTTCGTTCTCTTTTTCAGTTTATTCCAACTACTCATGCTGTTTTCTTCTGTTTATACTAGGTGTTTGCAATATTTCTTGATGCTTTACACTCTTCTCCGTCTTCTTTTCCTTTTGTATGTAGCCATCACATTCTTGCTTTATTTTTCTACCTATTACTGGCTTTCTATGTCTGTTATGTTTCTATCTTGTTCTAAATTAAATAGGGTCTCTGTAATTATTTATTGTTCCTTCAACTTGCAGCTTTTTTATTTGCAATTTTGCCTTCTCCATCATCTTTCTGTTATAGTTTTTCTCATTCCTTTTAGGTTTATTGTTCCTGCTACCAGGTAGTGATCACTCTTTGCATTTGCCTGACTATACGATCTTGCATTTACTGCATTTCTTAAGTTACCTATATGCATTAGTATAGGTAATTATGGTCTATACAATTTTTGATCTCCCATTTGGGTGTCTTCATGTTGAATGCTGAAATTTATAATTTATTTGTATGTCTATGCCTGAGTATAACATTGAGTATAAATGTTTTTAACATATAATCTAACCCAGATGAAATTATACTTTCATCAAAAGAAGAAAACAATTCAAAATGCACAAAATATTGATGGAACAAAAACCATTGCCCACTTACTATTTGAAAACACTCTTTTCGCTTCAAACTTTTTAGATATCTCCCGTAGTATATCACATTTATGTAGGTATTTGAAGAACTTGTTTAAATGTGTACAGGTGAATGCTGCCACAAGAATGTACCTTTTTAGACTTCTGTGAGTAAAACTATGAACTTTTTTCAGATAGCAACTGTCTGGCTGATATTAAGGACTATGTATGGTGAAGAATTTATGCAAAATTCGTTAAATATATATGGCACTAAGAATAACGAAGATGCTATTTCTCATAACAACGTCCCCTTAGGAAATCTTCAGCATGGTTCACTAGATCCTAGCACTGATAATGAACGACAATCTAGGGGTATATATGTAGTAGCTTATTAATCTGTGCATTAACTCCAATTCTATAAATGCAGGGGGTGATACACCTGCGGCCCAGTACAGTGGAGGAGACGATGAGACTGAAGCAGAGGATCAGGTTGACCATGCTATTGTTTTTGGTAACGGTTTCACCTCTTACTCGAATTTCCGACTGGGACTACCAAGGGGCGATTTCTATTTTGGTGACAATGAACTGGACATCGAGTTAGATGGTGTAAATTCAAGTATGTAGCTTATGCTCGTGGTTCAGCATGTCTACTTAGTGGTTCCAAAGCATTTTCAGATTTTCGAGGTAGTTTTCGTGCTTCACAACCGTTGACTGAACAGCAAGACTGGACACTTCCCAATGAAGCGTTTAATATTCGTCACGAAATTCAGAACCATTCCCCGCCACCAGAACAGTTTCCAAATCAGAATTCCCCCGATATTAATGATGAGACGCCCATGGCAATGGAAGATCCCCTGCCGGGATTTATAACAGTTTCAAATATTCCCAGAAGGTGTACATGGGACCCAAGTAATATTTTAATAAATGCACTCAAATACCATGCTACTCTAGGAGACGTGCAGACAGCAGCCTGCATGCTTTTAGTCATGGGAGAACAGCGGAGGCTCCTGACGGGACTTGACGAGGCTACACAGGAGCATTGGCTGTTAGGTTATATCGAGTTGTTAGGCAGATATAAGCTGTGGAATATTGCCGCACAGGTACATTTTCAATTTCTCCATGTTTTAATATTTAATTTTATATCGTGATAGGTCATCAAATTGTCATGGTTGCCAAGTGTTGCTCAGCTAAACCAACAGTCGACTAGAATCAATACAAATTGTGGTAAATGCAGTAAGCCACTTCAGCGGGCAGGATGGTTATGTGACCGCTGCCATACCTCAGAATATGCATTGTGCAGCGTTTGCCACCAAGTCGTTAAAGGGCTTTTTGCCTGGTGTCAAGGTTGCTCACATGGGGGCCATTTGGCTCATATGCAAAAGTGGATGAGTATGAATAAAACATGTCCTACAGGTTGTGGTCATTCTTGTGAATATAGTTAGTCTAGTAATTGCCTGTAGATTTGTTTTGTATATATTGGTTGAAAATTTATTAAAATTGAAGTACAATGTTGTAGTTTCAAATATTATAATGTGTTTGGTATTTTAATTTTATTGGGGACTTATGATCAAGTGAGTGGACGTGTACATGTATCAATCACCTACGAAAGGTCGACTTGGGTGATAGGCAGCCAAATAAGAAAGGACGGTATAGAAGGCTGCATATCCAGTAAGGTAAATCATAAATTTCTAAAAATAAAGATAATTAGGTTAAAAAATCCAACTAAATAAAGATAAGCAAACTAAAAATGAACGAGACCGAGAGAATAGAGGAAATGTTTCAACAAATAGATGGAAACATGAAGCAAATCAACGCAAAATTAGATATGGTAGTACAAGAAATGAAACGAGGGAGGAAAATGTAAAACTAAAAACTGTGGTAGCAGAACAAGAAAGGAGAGTAGATAGTCTAGAAAGAGAAGTCAGGAGAAATAATGTCATAATACAATTCCTTATGCCAAAATTCTTTCTTCTTCAACTGAAATTACGCATTGTCCACCATGTTTCTTACTTTTTCTTCCCTTCATCTTATCATGTAATGTATATTTTGGCACTCTATAATACTCTGCAGGCTGTCTTAAGTTTTTCTTGCCTTATTTAATATCATCGAGTACTTTAGCCAAGTTTTCTTTAGTGTAATTCATGAAAGTAATTCCGAACAAAACGATACTTCCAAAATGGAAAAAAGTAAACTCTGAACATACATAAATAATGAAACAACACTTAAATCAAGTAGATATCTAAAAAGGAAGAAAAAAGTAATAATAGAAAGTTCCATGGTAATAAGCTAATAACGTAGCATACAAGTGCACTGCTAAAACTTTTTTTTTTTTTAAACTTTTGGGTGGTATTCGAACATTGTCTTAATCTCCGTTTTAGTATGTTCGCTCATTATAATGGTTGTTCGCTCATTATAATGGTTGCTTTGGATACTATATTGCCTCAAGTATGAACCAATTCCCATCGATATAAAAAACATCTTTAGTATTGGCCAGATAATACAAATACTCACCAGAGGCACATTGCTCTCTGCGATATTTGATTTTATTGTAATGATAAATAGCGTTTATGTTTCCATCTGTATCAAAGTTTTTATGAAAAAAGCTTCAAATACCTTCTTTCTTCACTGATTTCAGAGCTAAGGCTTTGCTATTGAGCACTTGTTCTCTTTTCCACTTCTTATCTACCTTCTTCCATCATTTCTTTGGCGCATTCTTCTTAAATACATCACTTTCACTTTCTTCAGATGAACTGTACTCACGAAAAACTTACTGTACAAATAATATATTTTATCTACGACCACCACTAAAAGTAGGCCTTTTAGCGCTAGCTTGTTTCACTAAAAGTGACGTTTTATAGTTTACCGTGGTTAAAGAAATCAGCTGTTTACTTTTAGCCCATGTTCTAAAAGTGAAGTGAGGTTATAAAACTACAATTTCGAACTGGAAGTGAAGTTGTAAAGTTATTCTACTTGCTTCTTGCGTTACAGGTAAAGCATTTCTGAAATAATTAAAGCGCTATGTAATGAATACAGTCAGACGTGGAGTATTAATAATTACATTTCGTAACTGACCTTGACATTCGCAAACATTCGTCCGCGCGGCATGGCCTACTGTTTATTATGACATAAATTAGAAGTGTCGTAGATGCAAACCTTTGTTAAATCGATATTTATGAATTAATAACAGTAAAATTAAGGTCGTAGATAAAATATTGTATGCAACGCGTGCTAAAAGTTGTTTATGCACGAGACATGTTATAAAACTCAGCCTTCGACTTTTAGCACTTGTTGCATAAATAGCTATTATATTGTAGTTTTTGTTAAAATACCAAGTATTTCCCATTAATACTTTTATCGAACAGTTAGTATTTTTTTAGCGTGCAAAATACATTAAAATACCAAATGTTTATTACCACCCTTTAAGAAAAAACAAACATTTAAAAAAAATTGCTTTGGGTTTACTAAAGATAAACCACATGACAAACAATAACTCATTTTGTTTTTATTTTTAGTATTCCCTTATGTACAACAGTTTCTTTTCGAGTTATCAAATTCTAAAAAAAAATGATTTATAACATCTTTATTTACGCGCTCTACGAAGAATTTATTTAGCGAAAATGTACACCCCAACGGCATTCAGACTTGTATTGACAAGAATATGACGGTTGTTTTAGTTTTAAGCGTCGCGGTAACTTGTCCTTGAAATAAAACGTTGACCAATACCTTTCTGTCCGAGTCGACCTCACAGTCAGACTTCACCTCGAATGAAGGTACTAATAGAGGAAGCCGATGCAAGAAGGATGAAAAAGTGGGTATGTTCTGATTTTTTTATCCGTGAGCGGATGCAGACGCAGATCTCGTAATAACAAAAATAATGATAGGACATTTTTAAATTGTACGAGCGTACGGCTAATTATAGTATTTTCTAAATTACGACCCCACTAGTATATGGGTTTTTCGTATTATTTCACCTGAATTTAAGCATATTGAATTTTATGCAAGCATGTAATGGTTTCTAACGCACACCGCTGGGTCGTTCGCTTACAGCTATCGGATCTGAAAGGCACTCATTTGGCGTAGCTTACTTATATTCGTTGGCATTCTGGAACGTTCCGCGACGTGAATCTAACAAACAACGACCATAGGTGCGAGAGAGATAGCTATCATGTACAGCTCGACTGCCCCGCTTCTTTATCGAACAGTTGGTTTTGTAGTGGTGCAGCCCAGCGGCGTCTTCCCTTCGGGGACGGCGTCCACGAGGCAGGTGCGACGTCTTGTTTTGTTGAGTATTTTACCAGCTAACATTTTGTGCGGTCTAGTGCTCTAGTCTGTGTGCGAATTGTATTTGGCCCTGCGTTACGCATCTTTGGGTAATTGCAGTGTAAACGTGAGTGACCGTTTGGGGGTGTCGTTTGTCGATTACCGTAAGCCTTTTGGGTTCTCGTTTTTGCCGTGGAGCCACAGGATCCTATATTTCACGTCGATTAGACGGATTCCTTTGTTGGGGACTCATTAGCAGTGTTGTGTTGGCGAAGCTATTGTTTTGCTGTTCTGCCTCCCGTGCGAAATTCGCATTACGTTTCGCATGGATAAATTCCCCATGTGTCCAGCTCCCGCAGCCAGTTGTCATGTTGCCGTATTTCCTTCCGTTTCGTCCCCTGCAGTATCTGGGTACAGTAGCCGTCACAGCAGCTTAGGACATTGGTTGCCGCACAGCCAGGCTCCTTACAGGTATCGTTTGTATTGCTGATTAACGTTTAATGTGCCGTTTAACATATATACAGTGTACTTCATCGAAATATCGGACACTTGGTGTAGCGCCTCGGTTATTTAGCCTTCATTGCGTACCATTAGTAATTGTCAAATCGTTATAGTTGTGTGCCCGTCATTTACCTTTCATATATCGTCAGTTTACATAATTGTGATGATTAACTCTATGCGGTAGCTCTTGTTGTGTGTGACAACCGCTACTTGATATAGTTGAACGTCGCCATTTATTTATAGTTCATTGTTCATATCGTTTGTCAGAATTAATGTCAATCTACTGAATGTATGCCAATAGTTTTAAGACGTTGTGCAATTTACCGAACTGCCGTATATATTGACGTGTTTATGGTTGTGCCCCTAATAAGTTCTACTCAAGCCCCACGTTGTTTGCTACATTAAATATGCACTAGCTGCACTACGGCTGTGCCTATATATGTGCAAAACTTTCAAATATTGATTTTAATTAGGAATTTTAATTAAAAATTGCCCTCTTTGGCATAATGTCAATAATTACTTTTTGAAATAGCTCCTGAAAACTTTCCGGGGGTGGGTTCTTTTATCTAGTTACTTGTTTCTGAAAAATTGATTTTCTAACAATTCAAATGTGATATGTATTATAAGTCGCAACTATTGCCAACTAAATGTCAAAACAGTTTTAAAATTCTAATCACAAATGCCCAATCTGTTGAATGGTACACAATAATATTAAATAACACAGTAAGTTCTTGTCTCTTAATTAATTTAACCTTCTTAATGTCTTTATTTATTTTCTAGTTAGGATTTGATAAGAAATCACTCACCTTGAATCTTCTCCTCACACAACGTTCAAGACAGCAACCTATTTTTGATGTGCAACTCGACCCTTGTAAGCAGCTTCCTGCAATGTACTGCTCACAGACAGACCACCAGTCCCAAATCGTCGTCCAATATTAGCAAACTACCAATTCTTGACACCAACCAGCCAACAGAGCAACCCTGGACTTCCACCTGCTACAGCTACCACCTCCTGGAATACACATTCTCTCTCCGACGATACGCTTTTGGAAGCTCCTCTCAACAATTAACATTTTATATATGTTATATGTCAAATGTAATCTCCAAAATAAAGCTGTCCCAATATGACTACTCAATTATTCACTTCTATCCATTAGGTTTTACCACATACCGATTATCTTCTTTAGTTAATTCTTCGCTTCTCTTAATTATTTGTTCACAACGTAGATTTACATTTTTACCCTTTTTATATTAGCCAAACATTTTCTCAATAAAACAGGATTATATTCAATATTTTAATTAGACCAAAATCGTTATTCTACATACTTTTTAGTTTGTTATTTTTTAATAATCTTCGTAACTACTGGTGGTGAGGAACTAACACCCCATGAAGGAGCTTGACCTGCAAGGCGGAAGGTCAGAGCTTCCGTATCCTCGCTATCACACCCGGCTGTCGCGTGTCAACTTCATGACACGTGGTGATTTCGTGAGCATCACGCAATTAGACAACCGCATTATTACCCCTTATTCTTTCGAACGCAGGTTCCCAATTATTTAAAGCGGGGGCGGCCGCTAGGCATCGATCTGGGATTTGAACTCCAGACTTCCGCGCCGCAGTCCAGTGCTCTAACCACCGAGCCATGCTGGCGCTTTCGTAACTACTACATTTTCATTATTTATGCCTTCTAGCCTTATCTATTTTGATTTAAACCTACTAAATATTATCTTATTTCAAAATTAACAATTGTCATTGATTTTCAAACTGTATTTTATCAAATTTTATTTTAATTTTAATCCACCTGTAATTTTCAAATAGCTATGTTTCAGATGCAAATCTACCTTATCCCCAAATAAATCCGAATCATTTTCATCTCATTGCAATATCCCAATTTTAACAAATTTTATATCGAACCATATTAAGCTTGTATCACAACAATATATATTTCTTATTTACTTGTGCTTTTTCTACTTATTCAAATATTTTAGTCAATACATCTCGTGTCAATTTAACTGTGGTTTTCTTTGTTATTGTGCTTGCGATTTGTGTGTTTATATTTTACAGTTGTAAGAGGATTTTGGCCAGTTGACCAAGTGGCTTTTATAAAGGTAGGTCCGATGATGCTGAACCGGCTCGCTGTCCAGATTACTGCCAAGTTTACAGTTAATAAGTGGATGAATTTGCTTTCTGTGCCTCAGTGAGTTTACCTGTGCATTCTCTTTTATCGTGATGGAATTGTGGTGGCGCCTAATCAATTTAGATCTGTTTGCCGTTCATTAGGCCGTTGCCCTTGTGTTATCTCGTGTTGGACCACCCCTCGCTTCACTGAGCCTAGTCGGCACCTCTTTTTATGGGCTGGGCAGCGGTCCTATGTGAGTTACATTCACGATTTTCTGAGATATTTTACGCGTTAGTCGTCTAGCTTTTTCTTGGATTTTGTAAATACCATTGTGAGTTGGCGCGTTTTCGTAAATGTCGTTGTAGACTGTAACAATAAAACTAAATAAAACCGAAAAAAAGAGAGAAAATAAAGGAAAATTAAAAGATAATGTTAAGGAACTCCAAAATACCGAAACATCACAAAAATATATGAAAAGTATAGAGGAAGATTACAATGACAATGAAGCACAAGATGAAGATGTAGATAAGAAATGGGACAAATTTGAAGAAACAATTTAAAAGGCCACTACAATCAATATACCAAAGAATGAAAGGATTAAGAAAAATCATTGGTTGGACAAAAGATGTAAAGATGAAATAAACAGGAAAATGAGGATGTGGCAACAATTTTTACACACACAAAATGAACAGGATTAGGATTCGGGTCCGGGGTGGTGTAGCTTGAACAAGCGTCCACGTTCGATCAGTAGATTTAAGCAACGCTCTTTCTGGTCAGAACTTGAATGGGAGTTCCACGGCTGCCTCTCTCGGCGCCTCATGGTACGGCTGCCACGGAAATAGTTGGTCCCGAATGTCATAATAACATCATGACAGTCGTTAGTGGGGTTGGAAGTCCCCATAAATGTACAGCGACGCCTATAATTGGCCTAACGGTTGTTGGCTGAGAACCAAATATATAAAATAAAATAAAATAAAGAACAAACAAGAACAAGGTACTAAAACAGATGTGCAGGGCACGGAAACGTAAATATATGGAGGAAGGAATAAGAGACATGGAAGAAAAATATAGGAATAAAGAAATAAGACACTTTATAAAGGCGTAAAAGATATCAGACCCGAAAATAAAGGAAAGCCAAGATATATCAAAGATAAATATGGGGAATTGTTAGGCAACACACAAGAAGTTAAAAGAAGGTAGAAAAACTATTTTGAAAAGGTGTTGAACCCAAATTAAAGAACACAAGCAGCGGAAAGGGAAATGGAGAAATAAAAACAACAGGGAGAAGCACAGGAAGAAGAAATCAGAAGACCGGAGAAGGATGAAATTTAAGAAATAATACATAAAATGAAAAACAACAAAAGCCCAGGGGAGATAAATTTTTAGCATATTTAGCAAGCCGTTGAACGTAATATTCACAAAGTTTAATTTGGTACAGTGAAGTTATTTTTAAAAACTGCCATATCAAGTGCTACAGGGTTGGATTCTACACAAAAAACAGCTTTCTAATGAGGTACTTTCGACCCCCATTTCAATTTAAAAAAATAATCAGGTTGGCCGTGCTGCAGTCGTAACGATCGATAAAAAAATAGAATTACGAATATTAGTAGAAAGCCGTATGTTTTACTTCTATACCAAATTTCAGAGTTCTATCTATAGCCGTATTCAAATAATACCACCGTTTCCATACTTAATTTACGCACTGTATATATAATTGTATTACTATTACTACCATCTCAAAATATGGTCGAAGGTCAATTGGAGCTACGATAGCAGAATCTTATAGGTCGTTACAAAAACCTTTCAGGTACAAACAATTGCCCTTTCTTTTCATTTCTGAGAGAGCGCAGATGTCCATTTTGATTTCCTGCATTTTCAGTAGTATTTCATGCTCTCTTTGGTTCCACGATAACATATGTGTTTCTTCCGTTGTTTCGCTGTTTCGTTAGTCCGGTGCCGCGCCGATGTCGTCAATAAGAAGGAGGGTTCATAACCTGCCATGGGTAAAACAAAATATGCTCACAGTACCAGCGAATCAAACATGACGATCAAATCATTAACATACACTTTATGAGGCACAAAAATATAACATTTAAAAATCACTATGGATAGATTACAACACAGAACAGCCTCGACCGATTTTATTATCCGGGGTTGAAACCGGCAACATTACCGCTGGGCTACTCAATCCACCCAGCGGTAATGCAGGTGGAGTTATGTCATTAGATATGTTGGTGCTATTTTTCTCGATATACAGTTGTAGTCTTCCTTGGTATAAATATCGTACATTTTTGTCTTCGAGTAATTCCTTATTTAATTGTTCTCGTATATAGGTTCCTTATTTTTCGTAGTTTGCACCTTTGTTCGGAATCTACAAAACAACAAGCTATGATCTGAACCTATATCTGACGAGTTTAGAATTCTCACTACTAATATTTGAGAGGGGGGCATATGCTGGTTTGATAAGATATAGTCGATTGTAGACTGCTGCCCTCTTGTGTTCTGCCAAATGTAGTAATGTTTAATTTTATTATTGCTTATTATTACACTGTTTCAAGTGCAGAAATGAACTAACAGTTGGCCATTATGATTTTCGATGTTCTCATAAAATGTTTTTCTTATTCCTGGTATTACTTTCCAACTGTGTGTATTTTGGCTTCCCACAAAAGTAAAATAAAAAGAAATAAATAAATACCAATTTTTAGAATTAATAAGTGTTTTTACATTAGTGCAGTGTTGGATATGTTGCATTATTTCCTAGCGCATCTACAGATGATAAAACATTTCGAGTTTTGCATCTGGTTTTGGTGTGTTCTTGGCGGTGATTTCCTAGTGGTCCAAATAAAAAGCGGAGGCATTGCAGCCCAGGGTAGACAGCAACTATCGTGCATCGCAGCGGAGCCCTAGCTGTAGCCACGGGAGCTGAGATTGGACCCGGGAGCAGCGATCAGACGAAGTGTAGCACATTGGCGAGTCATCAGGAGGATTACAAGACAGGCTAACCGACAATAAGGGAAAGAGGAAGATGCTGGTGGTCCCATAAAGGCCTAAACATTCGTTTTTGAAGCAGAAAATTAAGTTCAGATGCATTTTATCCTAAAATAAATTCAGTAATTTTTCTGATGGCGTCCTTTGTGCGGGTTTTGTGTTAGTGGCGTTGTTTACTTACGTTAGATCACCTAGACATTGCAGCGATACCTAATAGTAGACATAATTAATAATTGATTAAATTTCAGCCTACTCTAATTTATTTCTGTATTATAAATGTGAGGTTAAGTCACTCTAAGTTGACTTTGAGAATATTATTTCCCATAATTTAAGAAATCCCATTACTTAAGTGGGTGGCACAGAAACGAGCGCAATTGAAAATCATAACAATTTATGTAAACCCAGTACATTAGCAAATAATTTTACACATTTCAAGTAATAAATTGGCAGGGTGTAACAACCCAACCCATTGATATTAGAGTAATTAACTAAAAATATCAAATAATAATTGTATAAGCGTAAGCTGGGATTTAACAGAGACAGTACAAAAAATTAAAACGATAAAAGAAGCGGAATGAGGAACACAACACAGACTAGTAAGAGCAAGTTACCAAGTAAGACTGAGCAACAACGGAGAAATAAGGAAATATAGTAGTTTAGCGATATATAAGCTAAAAAAATATGAAAAACAAAGAAAAATACCAGAAGGAGACAGATTTAGAATTCCAAAAACTGGAGAACAGAAACACAGACTGGACTTTAGAAGAAAGATGGATAAGATTCAAAGAGACACTGCTGAAGATAACAGAGAAAATATGTGGGAAGAGAAAATATAATAATCACGTCAAAAGGACGAGGTGGTGGAATAGCGACATACAAAGACTGACAAAAGAAAAGAAAACAGCATGGAAGCAATATATACCAACAAAAACACAGAAAGACAGAGAGGAATATAATCGAAAGAAAAACAGTGAAAAACGCAGTCAAAAGAGCAAAAAAGGAATCCTGGAAGGAGTTTGGAGAAGAAATAACAGAAGTACACAAAACAGACTATAGAAAATTCTGGACAAGAATAAAAAGATTAAGAGGGGATAAAAGGAAAGAAATAAAAGCAATTAAAAACATGCAGGGGCAAACACTAACAGACACAAAAGAAATACTTGAAACTTGGAAAGAACACTACAGAAATAAGTATAACACGACAGTGCCAGATGATAAAATAACAAGAGGAGAACAAGCGGAACAGCAACAAAAAATTAAGAGAGAAGAAGTTGAAGAGGCAATACAAAAAATCAAAATTGGAAAAGCAAGTGGAGAAGACGGCATAGCACCGGAGATGATTAAATGGCTGGGAAAAAAAGGAATAAACTGGATATGGGATATCTGTAAAGAAGCGTGGGAAAAACAAAAAATCCCGAGGGGTGGGAAAATAACCTTTTAATTCCGATATACAAGAAAGGAATACAGACGCAGTGCGAAAACTATAGACCAATCTGCTTAGCTCAAACCAGCTATAAGCTATATACAAAAATCTTAGAAAAAAGATTAAGAGAACATGTGGAATCGAAATTGGGAGAGGAACAGGCAGCATTCAGACCGAACAGACAGACAAACGATAACATATATATATTAAGAAATATAATAGAGAGAAAGATAGAAGAAGGAGAGGAAGTATACCTAACATTCATCGATCTAAAAGCAGCTTTCGATACGGTAGATAGAAGGGAAATATGGAAAACTCTGGGAGAACTGGAAGTACCTAGCAGGCTGATAAACGCAGTAAGAAGTACATATGAAACAGTAAGAGCAAGAGTGCAAATGGTGGGACAAAGATCAGATGAATTCAAAATGAGTAAAGGAATAAAACAAGGAGATAGCTTAAGCCCTTTACTATTTATCATTATTATGGACAAAATTTCTAAACAAATTAAAGAAAAATATAACCGAATAGATACAGTCATAGGGTACAGGAAGCTAGAAGCAGTTAAAGTGAGCAGTCTGCTATACGCAGACGATGTGGTACTGATAGCAGATAAGAAGAACAAAATGCAAAATTTAGTAAACGCCTGGACTAAAGAAATTGAAAACATGAAAATGGAAATAAATACAAACAAAACAAAAACAATGATTGTAAATGAAAAAGAAACAGACACCCAGATTTACAAAGAAATCAAATGCAAGAATACATTATTGGAAAGAGTAACAACATACGAATTTTTGGGAAGTATAATAACGGAGGATGGGAAAATAGATGCTGAGTTAACAAACAGAGCTAATAAATCAACAAGATTATATTACTCAATGAATAAAACAATACTAGGCCATAAAGACATAGACATAGAGGTGAAAAGAAAAATACATAATGTAATAACGATACCAACAATTACATACGCTTGTGAAAACTGGACTTTAAGAAAAAAAGACGAAAGCAAAGTAAATGCTATAGAAATGAATCACCTTAGAAAAATTGCTGGAAAAAACTAAATGGGACAGGGTAAGAAACGACATGATCAGAGAAATAACAGAACAACAGCCAATAATGGAAAAAATAAAAGCGAAACAACTGAACTGGTATGCGCATATAGTAAGAATGCAACCGGACAGAATTACAAGAAAAATAATGGAGATGGGAAAACCAAGGAAGAGGCAAAGGGGAAGACCAAGAAGAAAATGGATGGACCAAATCCGAGAATTTGGAATGGATAGAGGAAAGACGGTAGAGGAAATGAAAATCCTAGCAAGAGACAGGAAAGAATGGAGGAAATGCATACAGGACAAGGAACCCACATCCGACGCCTGAAAGGGCATAGGGATTAGCGAAGAAGAAGAAGAAGAAGTAAGCTGGGAATATCACAACAAGATATGGGAGTGTACGATGTTCGCAGCATTACTAAAAGAATTCGTTTGGATATGTAGTTCACTTCGTGTATATAGTTGCAAGTGATACCTGTAAGCGTAAAGACGTGTGGAGTGCTTGTGAGATATCCTATCGCGAACGAGTGTTGACCTCAGGTCAAGTGTACCGATCTAGTGAGTAAACATTTTACATTTTACACCATTCTACTTTATAAAAGTAATATAACCAACTTAAAACGTTTAAAACGTTTCAACCATGCAAAATACAAGTGACGGATTTTATCCCAGCAACCAAATGCAATACCATAATTATGCGCAGCAGCCCCTAAATCTCTACCCACAACAAACGTCACCATTTCAACAAAACTACCATCAACAAATTACTTCACAAACACCAATGTTCGTGTTACCGACAACAGTTCAAAACAATATGATGCCTACTCAAACGCATGTACAAAATCAACCGCAAGCCAATTATTATTCGACTGCAATGAATTTTCCACCACTGCCACCCCCACAAACCCAACCGTATTCCTCGTGGCATAATACGTGGCAAACAAAACCACCAAACCAAACACAAATCGATTTAACGCTAAATAATACTACTGAAAATATGGCCAATGATGACAACATGTCAACTACAAGCGAAGTATCTCAAATAATAGCACTAAATGAATTTCAAGAAATTAGACGGCACAAAAAAAGAAAAGCTGTCGGCGATCCTGCTAAAGTCACAAACGTAAATCAAGAAAATCCGCCCACCTCGACGTCTAATAGATTCCAACCCCTAGCTAATCAAAAAGCAAACACAAACAATACAAGTGCAGAAACTAAGGTACAAATCCCACCTTTCATTCTCCATTACGTTAAAGCTATCAATCCACTGATCACACTGATTGAAAAAAATATTCCCAAAACAAATTACCGATATCAACTTCTGCAAGGCAACAAACTAAGGCTACAAATAAATAACTTAAATGACTACAAAACCATACGAAATGTCTTAGACGCCAACAAAGTTGCTAGACACACCTACAGTCTAGAAGAGGAAAAAACATTCCGCGTTGTCTTAAAAAACCTACACCACACAACAGATCTGGAATTTATTAAATCGACGCTGGCAGAAGAAAAACATGAAGTATTGAACATTATGAATGTTGTGAATAGACAGACTAAACAAAAGAAGAACCTATTCTTTATAGACATCAAGCGTAAAGAAAATAATAATGAAATCTTCAAAATAACCAACATCGGAAACGCAATAGTCATCTTTGAAGAACCAATAAAAAAAAAGCCCAGATACCACAATGCAAAAATTGCCAGTGTTACGGACATACACGCAATAGATGCACTAGACCAGCACGCTGTGTAAAATGTGCTGAGCTGCATGATTACCGCACGTGTAAAAAAAATCGCGAAGATGGAATACCGCCCAAATGCGTCATGTGTCACGGTCAACACCCTGCTAACTACAAAGGGTGCAAGGTGTACCTCGAAATTCTGAACAGAAGACACCCAAACTCAGCAAATTCAAGTTATGCCTTACGTCTCCAAAGCCAACAACAACAGAGGCAACAGATACAACAACAACAGCAGCAACAGCCCTATCAACAAAAACATCAGCAACAACAGTGTCAACAGCAACATCAAGACAATCAAGAACTTCAGCAACGGCACCAGCAGCTATTAGAATCATCAAACCAAAGACAGCAATATCTACCTCAACCATCGCCTCAAACGCAACCACTGCCAACTCCTCAAATTACAAGCAACATCAATCCACAAAATTACGACTTTACTTCGATAATAATCACTCTTCAACAAACAATCCAAGCACAACAACATACAATTAATGAACTTACCACACAAATTAGACTCCTCCGGGAAGAACTAAAAAAATAAAAATGGCTCCAATATATAAAATAGCTGAGTGGAACGCTAACGGCCTTCCAAATCATAAACATGAGCTAGAAACCTTTCTCCTCAACAACGAAATAGACATCCTACTTGTCTCAGAAACACATTTTAATAGCAGAACTCATTTCAAAATACACAATTATCAACTTTACTTCACAAATCACCCAGAAGCAGACACACATGCCAGAGGTGGCACGGCCATTATAATAAAAAAACACATTAAACACCACATGTTACCTCCCTATCAAGAGAAATTCCTTCAAGCTACATCGATAGAGATAGAAGACTGGAATGGCCCACTAGTTATATCAGCTTCATACTGCTCCCCAAATTATGCTGTCAACAAACAAGGCTTCATCGAATACTTCGGATCACTAGGTAGTAGGTTCTTATCAGGTGGCGACTTCAACGCAAAGCACACACTGTGGGGTTCCCGAATCTCCCCACCTGGCAGGGGTAGGGCGCTGCAACAAGTAATACAAGAACTCAAACGGGGCATCCTCTCAACATATGAACCCACCTACTGGCCTACCGACCCAAGTAAACTACCTGACCTGCTGGACTTCATTATAACTAAAGGAATAGCCCCAACCTACCTTAAAATTACATCAAGTCTTGATCTAACCTCTGACCACACGCCAATTATAGCAACTGTGAGTAGTACGATCATTGCTAGAGAAAGTGACCCAAAATTGTACAACAAAAGAACCGACTGGAATTTTTACAAAGAGATCATTCACAATCGCTTGGACCTGAAAATCTCGCTCCAAACTAATAACGAACTCGAATTAGCTATACAAGATTTCACAAAAATAATTCAAGAAGCTGCCATTGAAGTAACACCAAAAATTGATAGCAAAAGACAACAAGAAAGGTGTCCCATTATAGTAAAAAGAAAAATATCTGAAAAAAGACGGCTACGACGTATCTGGCAGAATACAAGATACCCATCTGACAAGAGACGCTTAAATCAAGCAACAACAGAACTCAAAGAACTTATCAAAGAGCTAAAAAATGAACATTTCCAAGAATATCTCACAAATCTGAGTGCAACAACAGACACCAATTATTCTCTCTGGATGGCTACCAAAAGAATAAAAACCCAAAAACAGTCTATTCCTCCCCTGAAACAGCAAAACGGAACATGGGCACGATCAGATCCAGAAAAAGCAGACCTCTTCGCACAGCACCTTGAAAGGGTTTTTCAACCAATCGCTTCACAAATTTCTATCGAAGAAGAAGCAGAAATACAAAACTCTTTAGATACGCCATATCAATTAGCATTGCCGTTGGACTGCTTCACAGTAAATGAAGTAAAAAGTATGATCAGATTCAATCTCAACCCCAGGAAAGCTCCAGGCATTGACTTACTTACTGGCAAACTACTCAAAGAACTACCACGCAAGGGTCTAGTGTTACTAACCATGCTTTACAATGCAGTTCTGAGACTGGGGTATTTCCCGGTCCAGTGGAAAGTAGCGCAAGTAATTCAGGTACTCAAACCTGGGAAATCAGTATATGAAGTTACCTCCTACAGACCAATCAGCTTGCTGTCAGTGGCAGGCAAAGTACTGGAAAAACTCTTAGCTGAAAGACTAATTTCCATCCTAGAAGATAGTAACTTAATTCCAGACCATCAATTTGGGTTTAGGAGGGATCACTCTACTGTACAACAGGTGCACCGAATAGTCGATAACATAAATCAAGCGTTTGAAGAGAAGCAATACTGCACAGCTGCTCTTCTTGATGAAAGCCAGGCTTTCGATAAAGTGTGGCATGCAGGCCTCATGTATAAACTCAAGAAACTACTACCTCACCCACTATATGTTATTTTCAAATCGTACTTGGAAGAACGTTATTTCCACGTAAAAATTGGGCAATACCAATCGGCGCTCCACACAATCAACTCAGGGGTTCCTCAGGGGAGCGTCCTTGGTCCGATTCTATATCTCGTGTACACAGCAGATATACCAACAAGCCCGCACGCCCTCACTGCTACCTTTGCCGACGACAAGATCATAATGACCAAACACACAGATCCAACAATAGCTGCTCAGCTCCTTCAACAAAGCTTAAATCAACTGACCCAGTGGACCAAACGATGGCGTATCCAACTCAACGAAGCTAAATCGTTTCATATCACATTCACCAAGTGCAGAGGAAGTACACCACCAGTCCTAATAAATAACATTCCATTAACTCAAGTTAATGAAGTTAAATATCTTGGCTTACACCTCGACAAAGGCCTAACCTGGAAATCTCACATATGGAAAAAAAGAAAACAACTCGGCATATTATTTAGTAAGCATTACTGGTTACTAGGCAGGAAATCAAAACTATCCCTAACAAGCAAACTCTTAATTTACAATGCGATTTTTAAACCCGTATGGACATACGGCATTCAACTTTGGGGAACAACGGCCAACTCTAACATTCAAATACTTGAGAGATTTCAATCTAAAGTATTACGGTCAATGTGTAATGCACCATACTTTGTGAGAAATACAGACATTCTGAGCGACCTGAAAGTAGACACTGTAAAAGAAGTGATAGTTAAGTTCAGTGCTAAATACATAAGGAAATTAGAACATCACCCAAATGCCTTGGCTATTAACCTACTTGATAATAGTGAAACCCTACACAGACTAAAGAGACACAAACCGCTAGACCTACCGAATAGATTCGATTAAATTAATATAATATATAATGTAGTAAACTGTAAATTGTAAATCGTTGGATTTCAATAATGTCATTGTTCATGTCCAATAATTACTAACATACATATATTTTGCTTATTGTTGTATACAGATTGCAAAAAGTAATAAAATTAAAAAAAAAAAAAAAAAAAAAATTCGTGTATAGCATTTTCATATTTTTTATAGATAAGCATCCCTGCTCTTTCTTTGGCTCTATCGCTTTTGTTAACTTCACTATAGATAAATGTATAATATTGATATGTAATTACTCCTAGTCTCTTTTTCTTTATTTAGGATAACGCACATGTTACCATTTTATTTTCTGTAAATTCTAACATTATTTCCTGGCCTCTTTGGTTTCATAATCTAATATTCTAGCAACCCATTCGTACATAATTCCGTTTCCATATTCGTTTCTTCCTTTGTCTTGCCGTATTCGTTACCGTAAGTTCTATCCAATTCAGATGCGTATATCTGGTTCTAGGAGTATCTAAAGTTTTCTTCGGTAGGGTGCTAACCTTGCCGAGAAGATTCCTTATCGATCCATTGTATTCTGCTACCACAGGAGCACCTCTAGTAGGACGTAGCTCTTCTCCACGTACAAGGATCTTTGACAGGGATAGGCTATGGACCTTAAGGCATCTATTTTCTCATCACTCGTCATTGGGTTGAGCCCTTACCGCCAATCATAGTAAAATAGTTAAAACATATCGTAATAATTACTTCTAATATAAACACAGAAGGTGGAAATGATCTTTATTTTTTTAAAGAAAAAGGAGTATCAAAGCAGATGAAGTTGAACGCTAAGACTTCTGGGTGAAAACATCAAAGGACTTTATAGTACAGTAAGACTTCCGAAATTTTGTTAAAAATCAACTGTTACCAACATATTTTCATAAGGAAGATTGTATGTTTTCAAAATAAAATCAGTAAAAAAGTAGGACTTTCAGTAACACGCGATTATGTATACAGTTTTTGCAATTCCTAAGCAAATTAAGTAACCGAGTTTTGAAATTTATCTGGTTTTTCCTAGTGAAACTGGCGCCATTAGCGCTTCACGTATTTAAGATTGAGCCTGTGGACACTTAAATTCCTACGTGAAACAAGAAAAGCCTACAGTTTGTGGCTAGTTTTTTATTGCATTTTACAAACAATACAATTAGTATCAACATAATAAAAACATAGCAGACGTGAAAGTTATTTCAAGAGTTTTATTTCTTCATTTTTCAAAACTTCAAAACAGAATTAATGATCGACTGCATTATTAGTTTATTTTCAATAAATAAAATTCACTATGTTATGTCTTATGTTAGAAAATGCCGATTACTTATCTTCTTTTACTATTTGGGATGTTTCGATTTCTAAGAGACGAGGTTAATTAGAGAACTAGAGCAGACGCGAAAATATTTAAATCTGAAATGGAGAGTAACATTTTGCTTTTAAGGTGCAAGTGAAATTTAACGGTTTTGTAAAAATAAATAATTGATGAGTCTATACTTAGAAATAGTTTCTACTAGATGGGTAGACCGTGTTTTAAAATTGATTTTTTAAGTAGTTAAATAAAATGGGACTATTTTTGCCATAGCTCATTTTAGTTTCTCCTTTTTTTTGGTTTACCTCTAATACAAGAAACGCGTGCAGATAATCTACATTCAAAAATGTAACTACAAAGTACTGGATTAAAAAATCTAAAATTTCAGAACATCCCAGAAACCACAAATATAGAATACGTGAACATAACATAAAGATTGTTATCTAAAGAGTGGATTTAAAAATTAAAAGATGCTTAGGGTGAGTGTTTCTGTCTATTGGTTTGATTTGGATAAAAGTTGGTAATAATTCTTAAACATGAAATCGCTCGAAATTTTTGGGTATTAAAATTTTAAATTTTTCAATATGGCGAACTACCTATACATCATGAAATGGTGGTCTTCTTCAGCTAGGCGCTTGAAGTTGTTATAGAAATTATACTAAAAGATTTTTAGATGTATTTGGGTTTGTTAGCATTCGAACAAGAAATATATAAAATTACCTGTACCGTAAATAAAACCAACTCCTCTCCAATTTGCTTCAGCATAAATTAACCTTTCTACAAACTTAAGTACGTCGGATTTAGGTAAATGTGAATCTTTTATTATATTTTTATTCGAAACTATTTAAGAAAACTTCAAGATGGAGCTCTCTTACCGTGCAAAAAATCTATGTGAATGTAGATGCATTACTTATCTATTTTCAAAACGTTGAATTTTAGTTGCACCTTCAAAACAAAATAAAACTTTCCTTTTCATATTCAAATATTGGAGCGTCTGCTCTAATTGCCTAATTGACCTCGTCTCGTAGAAATCGAAAGATGTTTTGCGTCACCACGAATTCACCTGCTTTTCAGAAGTGGAACAGTAATACTCGACGTTTTTAAAATGTTTGCAGTGAAACATTGTTTATATATTAAATTAAAGCAACAATCCTTAGTTGTGATTCGAAAGTTTTAGAAATAAAAAATAGTATATTGCAATGGAAGTGTGAAAAGAATGCCATTGGAAAATGCATGTGAAAGATGGAACACGAGTGCTACCGAGTATTCTATTCACAGAAGGTTCCCAATGGCCTTCCTGCATGTGCGTTGAATACTATTGTTCCTATTGCAGTTTCACATTCCACGAGAAAATTAATTTTAGAATTTTACATTTGCTAACAAAAATTGAGATTTGTCAAAAAAAATTATCAGTTTTAGCCAATCAGATGCAGTGAACTTTAACAGAACTATAGAGTTCACTGATTCGAAGATTATCATCTGAAATTAGGGTGCATATAATGTTCATATAAGAGTGCGGAAAATGAATACTTTCTACACCAAAGTAGAAAAAAATAAAATAAATTTACGTTTGCTCCATTTTAATGTGTTGCTTCTAAATTCGATGTCATACAAATTTATGTAATCTACTTTTACCACTTGACAGTCTTGGGTACTTAGAGTAACACAAATATACTTTATTTTCCACTGATCTATTATTTGTTGTTTATATCTGTGATACAAGGTATATAAAGCAGTTTAGAACGCCCTAGGGCGTTATGAGCGACTATAATGATAACGCCCGCTCATTATTCCCTCTCATGCCCTCTCGAGAGGGCATAATGAGTGGGCGTTATCATAACGCTTTAGGGCGTTACGGACTGCTCTGCAAGCTTTTCAAGTTATTTGCATATTCAAAGGGAAAATGAAACGTTGTATGCACCACGGGCATTTACTTGATGTTCATAGCCCTCGGGCGACTTATAAACCCTTGGGTCAGACCCTTAGGCTTGTAAATTTGTCGCCCTCGAAAGGGCATAAACATATTTATAATGCCCTTAGTACACAAATAACTACCTATTTCACATTATTTTCAATTTCTATTTCTACCGGTTCAAGTAGGTTAGGAGATCAGCTCTCATAGATGCGAACTGTGAATATGTAAATTACTTAACTGTAGGTGTTGGTTTCAGTGGAAAAACCGATTCAATTTTAAAACTCAGCTACATAATTCGCTTAGGAATTGCAAAAACTGGTACTTGATTGTAGATTGCTGAAAGTGTTATGAGTTTGAAATTGATATATTTGTGCCGATTTTGTAATGATAAAAACAGTTTTGCAGAATTTTTCTAGATAATATTATTTTTTTCTTATGTTCTAATGTTCAGAAGTTTTTAATACCTGACTGTTTTACACAGTCAGTCTGTTATCATGGGAACTTCTTTTTAAATAGTTCAATTTTTACAAAATAAATTGAAGTATGGAATTTAAATGATATTTAGGAGGGGCATGTGCAAATGTTGACAGAGTGTCTTAGTGTAGTTACATTTAAATTTAGAAACAATAATAAATATTTAGCCCTGCTGCAGATGTAGATAAGGAAATATTTTGGATGTTACACAGCGAGTAGTTGCAAATTTAAATGTTTTCAAGAGAAGGGAAGATACAAACGTACATAATGGTTATCATCTACAAATAAAATTTAAAAGAATAATCGGAAATCAGTTGAACTTTGGAAATAATGCTTACAGCACACCATTTATGCAGTCTTTGAAAAATTATAAAGATCAATTAGTTAGCAATAAATTTAAATAATGAACTAACTTCAAAATACATTTTATAGACTTTCAATAAGTCAGAACTTGATAAAAACATTAAATTTGTCACTTTCATGTTTTTTATCCAAACGGAAAATAATGTGCTTAGGCTGGATTATATTTTTGTAATTCTAAATTTTTGCACTTAACTCTCGTTATATATAGCGATGGCTCTATGCTTTGGAAACTAATATTAATTGAATAATTATAGTAAAAAAGGGCACAGTCATCCCTTTTGAGATTTACTAGCTCAATAATAAAACATTTTCATAAACGTGAAATAATTTGGTTTATGTTTAATAAATAAAGCTGAGAAACTTAATTCAAAGTGGGACTAAAAGTATAGAATTTCTTTTCATTGGAAAGTGACTATGAGGCACTTCATCTTTTTGTTGATCCTCATAACATCGCAGGTAGCTCAGAGAAGTAGCAAAGGCATGTACATACAGCGGGATGACCTGCAAGAAAAGAGTATGACTAAGGTATACAATGAAATTAAGGAGGGAAGGTGTTAAGGTGGAATTTAGTTGGACAAGATAGTAACGGATTTGAAAAAGGGTGCAGCTCTGGTATGTGGACGTAAGTACATAACCTTTAATATTTCTGGCAAAGTCAATATGACATTTAATAGAGTAGAAATTTGAGTAAGCTTATGTAAAAAGCAAATTTGACAAAATAAAATTTTATAGAATTTATTTACATATCCATAGAAAGATCACTGTAATATTAACAAACGAGTATTAGAATTCCACTTGAATCTGGACAGCAGTTAGTGAATAGTGAAACGATATCTGATATAATAAAAGTGCTTTAGCCATTACACCTTAAAATTTAAATAGTTAACAAAATAAACAATTCGATATATTTCATTTCGGCACACTCACATTTTGATACTTCACTTAAACTTGTGCAAGCTTTCTTTAAAAGATAGAGGGCCGGTTGCAGAAAGCAACGTTAAGTCTGGTGTTAGCTAACGCGACGTCAAAGTGAACAAAAACGAATCAAATCTCAAATGTTTATGGTAACTAATACATTAAAAAACACAATTTGATGCGATTTTGTTCACTTTGACGCGACGTTAGCTAACATCAGACTTAACATTGCTTTCTGCAACCGGACCAGAAAGTATCATCATGAATATTTATATTTCTGTCATTCCTTTAAAAAAAATGTATCAAGAAGCCACTACAATCGTTGTATAATAAGTAATAACACTATCTTATTGCAGTTGCAAGATCGTAAATTATGTTTCGTCTGCTACTAAACATAATCGTATTAGAACATAGTTTATATTTCAAAGTTTTCAAATTTAATGGGCAACATGTGCTTCCAGGAGACATGTAACCAAGTCATTACAACGCCGATAAAAACTTGAAACGGCTTTTGCTGGTTGTCAAAGCAGTGCTACCAAATGTAAATTCGTACGATGTTAAATGTCCTGAACTCTTACACGCTTTTATGATTTTTCACAATTGATGAAGGATTCGTTAAAGGTTTTCATGGCATCAAACCTCATGAAATTCAAAATTGTTCGCATTTACCGAGCATTTCTTTACGAGTGCGCATGCTACTAACTCGATCATAGATACGATATTTTTTATTACCTATTTTTGTAAAACTCTACCATGCTAGAGGCATCAGAAAATTTGATTTATGTGACTTGACTGCATTATAAAACTATAAATTTTATTTTATCTAATCAATGTAATGCGTCAAGTCAGATCAAAGTTGTGGTCAATAAAATGCTTCACCGTATTCATGTGATACAAGCTGTTAGTAACGCAGGTGTCCAAGATTCACTAGAAAATGTACGGAAGTCTGAGGTTGCAGCATAAAAAGGAAGCCGGGTTTCAGCACTGCATATGAAAATACAGTGTCCTCAAGTAACCACTAAATAGAAATAAGTACACGCTTAATTTCGTATTTGAAATTTATGTCGGATTCGAAATATATGAATTGCAATGAACACATTTTAAGCTATTACAATTATAATAGCAATTGATATCATCTTAATTTAAAATTCTTCTGTAAATGTGCTAATTGCAATTGTATAAAATAGCATTGAGCTTGAAATAATTTGTTGTAAAACTGTATTTAAAAATAGTGTTAGCTTTGATTCAAATATAAAATGTAATCAGAGCAGGTTTTGAAATCATAAGAACAATGTGAGATCGATATAAACAAAGACAATTGAGGGAAGCAAAGTGAAGCTTGCTTGTGTTATTTTGGCTTCCCCATAAAAAGCCATTTAAACGTAAATAAATACCTAGTTTCCCAATTAAAGTGTGTTTCAAATTAGTTCAGTGTACTTTGATAGGCTGTAGAGAGGTTTGTCTTTGATTCGTGGCAGCTCTGCAGGGAGTAAAAAGTGTTTGAAGAGTGCGTCAAATGTACCTCGTATTTCGGTGCTGTTTTTGGAGGTCCTAGCACATTAGTTGGAGCCCTGGAAGCTGAAGGTACGCAGTGACCTTCATAGAAAGCCCTAGGTGTAGAGCAACGGTTTGAGTTGGAAGCAGTTTTGGAGCAGTGCGAGCTGCAGTCGTCGTTCGACAAGCATCTGGGCTTGTTACGGCAGGTCAACGGAAAGAAGGGGCCCCATTCGACGCGAGATTTGCTGCGGGCTCAATTTAAGCCCTATGTTGTATGGCAGAAGTCAATACAAGGTCAGGAAGAGTTGATCCTAAAATTGAAATCAGTGAATTTTCTGGTGGAGTCTATTTTTGTGTTTTTGCTTCCGGAAGAAGCGTCTGTTGAGTGTTTTGTTAGTGGCTTCTGCTTACTTACGTTTCTGTTATCATTATCACACAGGCAACGCATTAATACGTAATTACCAACGTAATTGTTAAAATAATGGCAACTTGATTTGCAAAAGTGTGGGGTTATATCGCCATATTTAACAGCCTGTTCACATTAGTTTAAAAATACAATATTATAGTGATCCCATTAGAAAACATAAGCAGTATTTAAAGCGATTGCATTAATAAAGACCACAATAATTTATCAATATATTAGGAATAATTGAACAGATCAATATACTAATTGGTATGATGTAGAAACCCAACCTAATTGAGATAAAGTCATTAATTAAATCTAAATAAGTAAAATACAACACAGTAGAAGCCGGGAAAATCAGACGATAGGTAGCTATTTGTAATCAACACAAAAAGATTTTCTGTTAATAATTTTACAATCAAAAAAGGAAGTTTAAACAGCAGCAGCAAGTCGCTTCTGCTAATGAATGTTTATCGTCCCTAGACAGTTGGTAGGAATCGATTGGAAGCGTTCGTTCAGGAAATCTCTTTTACTCTCGCCTCCCAAGTGGTAAAAGCTCCTTGAGAATGCTTCGTGAAGCTTTGGACGTAATCACAACAAGCAAGCTAAATCTGAAGTATTATCGAATGGTCAAAGCTTAAAAATCGTTGTGTTGCACAAAGGCTGTGTCAATACGTACGGTATGGAGTAAATTCCGTATTTATTTATAATTAATTAGTTTCTAGTTTCCATAGGTCAAACTAAAGGGTAAGTAATTTTCTTGTAAAAATTCAATGTAGGTGACTATACGTGTAACCAGGTAAGCGTGATAGACTTGAAAAAAAGTATCACAAAAAGTTTGTAGATAGGTACTCAAAATTTGCTTATGCAGATTGCGTTTCACCGTATCATAAAGAGGCCACACGGCTCCGATTTGAACTGAGTGTGACTAAAGGTAATTACTTTATAACTTAATAGTGGCCTTCAACCAGCCTAACAACTGTAGATTTAGGCATACGCATAGAAGTAGTAAACTGTAAATATTTTTCGGGTCCGCTCAATGGAACGATGGAGGTGGTCCTATTGATTTGAAACTTTTAATCAGTTTGACCTAACCTATGCTAATGATGATTAATATTTAATCAGCATTTGTTACGTTTCTTATACGCTATGGTGTTAGGAAGGACTTGGTTGGTATGTAGGCACTATAAGAATGACGTATGTACACTTGAAGTTGAAGTAAGGGCAGTGGTTTTATAGGAAAAAGTACAAACGCTTGGAACAAAATCATTACTCTGTTTTTTAATATAGTTCCCCTGTTTATCAACATATTTTGTACAACGTCCTATAAGGATTTTTATTCTAAAAAAAAATTTTTTTGGTCGACGTCACAGATAAGAATTTTTTTTTTGATTTCATCATTGCTGCCGAGCTGACGTCGCCACAAAGCTTATTTTAATAGACCAAATACATAGCAATAACTGGGGGCTAGGTCTGAGGAATTGAGTGGATAAAGGAACAACTCTGCACATGAAGTTATTATGCAATTCTTCTATGAAATGCAGATTATTTTACCTCTTTCACCCATATAAATCTTATGACAGTGCGTTGTTCAAAGCTGGTGTACACAAAAAGAGCCGTTTTCCTACTTACATTTTGATAGTAAGCAGATCACTGTAAGTCAATGATGTCATATACATATAAGACGTCAGTAAATTTGTAGTAGATATTATAGTTTTGATTCTGTTTTAAAATTCTCAATAAGAAAAATGATTAGTTTGTGATTTAGTCTCGTAGATGGTATAGTACCGAAACCGGTGTTTTTTTGGCATTTATTTAGTATACATGCTAGGTTTTATGGAGAAAAATACCGAATGAATGGCACTTACAAACAACAAGTAAATATTTTGTTTGATAACATTTGTTGTCATTTAATTATTTTCAATACAAGGTAATGATTATTAATAGTACTCTTAGTTGTTGTTAGTCTTATGTATCGAGCATGTGGCTTAGGAGACCTATTGTGCTCCCAGATGGGCCTTACAGGGAAATATCCATGTCTTCAAAGAAAGTTTGGTTATTCGAGCTCTTCTTCCTCAAAGCGTTTGATTCAGGGAGTTTTGTATTTGCAAAGGCAGTGAAAGAGAGTTTCGACTTAATACTGACAACCTTCTCGGAGAAATATTGTTTTTGATTGTTTATGGAAAAAACTCATTTTAGGACAACGGAAGAAACAGGAAGAATAAAGCAGCGCTTTCCAATGTAATTTTATTAAATAAATGTTTATGCAAAGAAAATACGGTGCGCTAGAGTTTGGACACTGGACTTGATATTGCTAGCCTGTAGTGTTTAGTTTACGTTTTTTTAAAACCAGCTTATATTTCTAAACGTTTTTCATTGTTACTTAGATTAAAAATTGTATTTTCGTACTATCAAAAATTTGTAGAGCCGTTCCTATGCTGTGAACGAATTGTGAGGTTGATTTCGCATGTGCAGCTATAAACGCACGTTCAAGCCTGCTCGCAAAATGAGGAAATTTTGGACTAATGCAGATTTTCTAAAGAAGAATTAGTGGTAGCGTAGCGTAGCAACTGTAAAAAGTGCAAGGTCGATGATGCAATTTAAAGCATACGTAATTCAAAGATATACAGCAGCTAGCAGGCACCAAAGTTTCCGGTAAATTTGATACCGAAAATGTTTGCAGTTTTACGCGATAAGGTGTGTGTTCAGATGTGAGTAGTTCTAATTCCAATCTTAGTTTTATTTAAAATAATCTTGGTTTCGACATGCCCTACATTTTTACTAAATATCAACAAATGATGGAGTAGATATTGAAGTTTAAATAAACTTGATATTAACCAAAAATACGTAATCATAACTTAGCAATGCTACGTTTAAGGAAAAAATTCAGAATAGAATAGATAATTTAAAAGGGCTTGAATTGCGACAAGGAATGCAGGACGATTTATTAAAAAAATACAGATTTATGAACACACTTTTTTGAGACCACTTTTAAAATGTGTATATTTATATTTCATCAATTTAATTTTTGATCTAGGTAACGATGAAGCTATAATGGAATAACGAAGTACCTAGCAAGTGGACATCTGTTAAAGTAGATATATTATTTTTGTTTTGTTTTCAAACTTTATTTCAATCATTGCGGCTAACTTCTTTTACAGCTGATTTGAAAGTTATTAAAATAAGGAATGTATAAACATTTTCTATTTACTTTCGTTTATATCATGTAGATAGTCAGATATTTATTCGCCAAGGCGTTAGAAGCTACAAATGTGTAAACAGAAATGTCGTACATAGTAAAAACGCAATGTTAAAAATTACTAAGGATCAACTATACTTATCTGTGGTCTTGCAACATAGCAACGTTGTTTGTTTTATTGTCAGCGCAAAGTGTGGCAGTACTGAAGTGTATTGTTGGTGGCACTGGCAGTCGATATCAAATTTGAGGTTAGCAGGTTAGCTTTTGTTTGTTATTTGACACAGACTGCCGTAAACCTAACCTGCTAACATCAAATTTGATCGATTGCCAGTGTCACCAACAATACACTTTAGTACTGCCAAACGTATAACACGAATGTCTCGTTGCACGAACAATAAAAAGACAATAAAAGAAACAACGTTGGTATGCTACATGGCCACAGATATAGTCGATCCTTAATTTTTAACATTTCATTTTTCCTATGTATGACATTTACGTTTACACTATATAATGATACAATAGGTTTTGCTAATTTTCTGAAAAAATATATTTGGTTTTGTGTATAATTTTTATTTAAAAAATACAAAATTCTCTTGCCAGAATGGGTACATTATTACAGTTTTACAGTTTGGAAAAAATTATATCGTTAGTAGAAATATACGAAATTTCCCCAAAATAATAGATACAGATAAACAAAGTGTTACCGTTTTTTAAATTATATTATCAATACTAAACGATACAATCAAATTAGGACAATTTTTATTCATTAGTCATACTTAAAATAGTAAACATTTTGAAAGTAAGAAGGAAGAAAAAATTGATTCAAGAAAATATAATATCTATTATGCAATAAAAATTAAATTAAAAATCGTCAATATTTACAAAAATAAAATTTATCTGCGACTATTTTTTTAAGTAAGCAACTGTTATAAATATTTATAGAAACTGACGAATGTTCTGCTGCAGTTATGGAAATTAGATATTAAACTTTAAAGTTTTGATGTAACGAATTACAAACAAACGAAAAACAGTTCACTAGATAGTTTTTCGCACTTATAATAAATGATTTTAGTATCTTCGTAAAAGATAGCTATCTGTTCGTCATCACACCTTATGAAAGCTTACGACTTACAGCAAAGGGCTGTGGTGTTTAAAAGTGGGAAAATGATCTTGTTTTGTTTCTATATGTTTGATTTTTGTTTGTTTGGTTTGTCGTGTGTGTGGTTTTTGTTGTCTTATTGTCTTTGTTTCTAAAGAAGCAGCGTCGCGCAGTTGAGTAAGCCCCAGGCTTGTATTAAGCAAGTCGTCGGTTCGAATCCCGTGGGGGTCGAAATTTTCCGTAGTCTTGGTGATTGGAATCGGGCTCGGTGAGACCATTCACAGTTGGGCACCAAATTAACTGTGCTCTACTCAGAATCACAGACCTAAGAGATAGAGCAACAAGGTTAACACATCACCACGACACACACTTAACACAATGGTTGCTGCGCAAGCACCAAAGGTGCGCTCCAACTCTGTATCCCGAATCTGGGACAAGTTGAGCATTATACCACCAGATGTCAGCGCATAAAGTACCAGCCTCTACACCGCAAGGTAATTGAGGTTACAGATAATACATACATACATTTTTTGTTTCTACACACTAATTACACAAGAGTAGGAACGGCTGCTAAAATTAACCAATTCATTAATTAACTGAAACATATATTAAATTATAAATTCAGAAAATTATTCTTTTGGTGAATTGTTTACGATGAATTATCCTAGATCGGTTATCTATACTTGTAGATTTGCCATTATTTAATTTTTTGATCGCCTCTTCTGGAAAGTATTAAGTTATTTTGTTACGGTATAAAACTGTTTTTATAACATCCCGGGGTACGAGGGTGCCACAAGACTTATCACGTCCGGGAAATGTCACCACTTGCCCTAAAATCCTCAAGAACAGACTAATAGCCTCCGCTGAATACGCTCACGGAGAGGGGCGTGGTTCTACGAACGGGACGCCGTAGGGACAAGCTTGACGACATATACAGAGTATTGAAAAATAAGAGGGCAACCCACGTCTGAGAGAAACCCGAAAGCCAAACTGGGTTGGAAAGTGTGTAACTTTGGGGCTCTCCGAAGACGGCAGCTGGAGCGCTTAAACCTACCTTGACGCTCATAAAATTTCTCCCGGATCCGCTTTAGATCAATCATACACCAATCGGACCACGACACTACTGTTGCTTAAGCTGAAACACAACATTTGACAAAAAGAAAACATAGCGTAATTGTTTAACAAACGGGTCTATTGTTCTTTAGAGATCTCAAAAGGGTTGAATCTACATTTATCTGTACAAGCTTTAAACGTTAAATGGGGTTAGTGCACAGCTGATTTTTAAAAGCTTGTCAAGTAGCAAAGCGCGCTGACAATTTTACAATGGCAAAGTACGCAAAAGTTCACCAGGAAGGTAACGCTCATTCGAGTAATTACAGCGCTATATTCAGACATCTCAAAAGGGGTGAATCTACATTTATCCGCACAAGCTTTAAACGTTAAATGGGGTTAGTGAACAGCATTACACAGCTGATTTTCAAACGCTTGTCAAGTAGCAAAGCGCTCTGACAATTTTGCAATAGACAAAGTACGCAAAAGCCCACAAGAAGGGTAACGCTCATTCGCGTAATTACAGCGCAATGTTCAGACCACCCTCAAGTAAACAGTGGGTTCATAAGTCGCACTATTTGCAAGCAATCTAGGTCCACGCCGCCGCTGGTGCGCGGTACCGCACTGTTAGGAGTGCGATGCCTAAACAAAATAGGGTTTGCAGCTCACATGGTAACCACTAACTGAACTGCCACGAGGTATTTTAACATGCGGGGACTTGCAGATTCGATTACTGTACGTACAACTTAAAATGTTAATGTTCACAGTACCTGATTAGCTTCTCCTGGGATTAATCGGCTCTAAGAGCACCAACTGGTCAACGGGCGAGCTTTCAAAGCTACTACACAGGGGCAAAAGGGGTCGTAGCGTGTTGGCGATGTCCAGCAGAATCCTCTCTGGAAGTAAAGATGCAACCGAGGTTAACGACAGGATACGCCGGATTACAGGTGGAATTAACCAGGGATTAAAACTCCTTCCATATGAATATCCGCGACGGCGGTTATATCGGCCCAACGGCCCATTCAACAACAAACGGAGGAGCGCCTGGATTCTACGGGACCCGCACAAAAACTCTTACATCAAGGCTTTACGACCAACTCGCACGACGTCTCGAAGACCAATCTATGAAAAAAACACCCTCACAAGCGCTAGGCGGACGTCAATCCCGAAGAGAAGACGAAGTGGGAGCAAAAACTGACTCTTGCCTTCGGCGTTCGGAAGCCGGATGCCAATTGCCTTTCAAAACCGCGCCAGACAGCTTCGAAAATGCAGTCAGATAACGCAATCGATAATGTAGTGGGGCAGGAGAGCCATAGCTTGCTCTTTCGCACCCATGGCCGTTGTCTCAATTCTGTTCCAGAACGAAAGCCTTCACGACTGCCGCGAAGCGATAAATAAACACGCCTGCGGCGAGAGTTCTGGCCGAAGCGATAACGCAGCTGCGTACGCTATAAAACCAATGCCTGCATACAATTCGAGATGTTTAATTTTAAGCAAAATAATACGAAAAACCCATATACAAGTGGGGTCGTATTTTAGAAAATACGCTAATAGCCGTACGTTCCTACCAAACTGTCCTGACAATTTTAAGGATTTGTTGTTCTTAGGTTGTTTGCATTTTTACGTGATCCTTCTTGTTGTAGAATAGCATTTGGTTTTGTACATGTTTCTAAAACTCCGTGCCTTTGGTTTAATGTTTACTTGAATATAGTCGTTGACTGTATTTTATTTTTGAGTAGATTCCTTGTCCTTTGAATAGAGCTCATTTACCATGCTCTTAATAAACCGAGTGTGGCGAATATAGGCGTAAGTTGGAATTTTGCTCAATATTTTAGTTTTTTGACGAAATCTGAGCTAAACAGGTTTCGTTATAAAATCAGATTAAGAAGTACAGCTTTCTTTTAAACAATATTTCTTTTAAAATTGTAACGTCATTGTGGCAACAATTTTATAGCGTCCATGAAAACGAAAGGTATAATCAGAGTTCTCAAGCTATTTCCCGAATATGCAAATTTCAGATATAGCTGAAAGTAATTGCGGTATTAATTGATTCAGAAACCAATTTTAAAATGGCTCATGTATTGAATTTTAACTTGGGAATATATTAAAATTCCCGTCAGCACATCAATATTAAAGATGTTCTTCCCTCGCTTTCCGCCATCAACGCAGCCTATTAACTGGAGCGCCGAAATTTCAATTTGCTCCGTCATCTTCAATATCGCTACCTAAACTAACAAAATTAGATCTCAAATGTTTAGTGAACAAGTCCTTAAGGTTATCGAAAAGATGTCACTTTCTCATGCAAATAAACGAAATAGTTGCTTTTACTTTAACCAGTATAAAAGAATCAGACGGGTTATCAAAAAGTGAAGGTTGCAGTTACCACTTTCAGAATTAATTATAAAATATCAACATGAATTAACCTCAAAATATTCTAGTTAAACAGCGTGTCTGTGCCTTGTAATTAGACGACCTCTTGATTATAATAATTCGTCGCAATTATAAAAGAAACTCGTCGTGGGCGCAAAGTAGTTTATTAATACATGGACTACATGCGTCTAGAATAGGAATTCGGTGATAAATGGTTACTAATATATGGATTTATATCACTGCAACTGCTTTCTATTACTAATTAGTGAATTTTATTATTTATATGTATGAAATGCGTCTGGGCTAGCGTTTTCGAATATTACTAATGGTTGATGCCTGAGCATCTAGACTGAATACATAATTCAAAACAAAATTTAGAAATTTTTTACCTTTGGCCATCATATCAGAAGGCACGTAAGTTACAAAGAATGCGGTTAGTGACATTTTATTAGCGCAAATAATTCTCAAATTTACAGCAATTGATTTAATTAACAGCCGAAAATATTGATATTAAATGGTGTGGATAAGTATTTAATTGAGAGGTCCTAGAAATGTAATTTTCATTTGTTTTAAAATGCGATCGCTGCACTAACACACTATCATATACGAATATTTTTTTAAAATTTATTTAAACTAACATTTCTAGTGGAATGTATAACCTTAGTAAACATGTTAAAAAGCAGGGGATAAAATAAATGAAAAAATAAAAAGCAAAATTTGAAATTTAGATCTTTATACAGGAAGTTTAAATGGCTTGTGAATTTATTATCTGTCACCCCATTGCTACTTCTAATACATGAACTTGCAAATTACTTTACATTGCGTTTCATTTCTTATCAAAATGGATATAGATATTTTTAGTAAATAATATAAGATCAACACAAAAATTTCATCACTAAACCAGTCAGATAGAGATTATATACAAGTTTAGTAAATTTGATTCAATAAAAATTGCTCTCTGTTAAAAGAACCTACACGAGATAAATTGCTAGTAGAAAGTTCATACAATCAGTAATCTGTGCAACTACAGATCGAAGTTGGTACAGAACGTGAGACACATAAATTGAACGGTAGCTGAGTTAAATAAACACAATACTCTAAGTGTTCATTGTGTAAAAAATGATCGTTGATAAGGAGAAAGCTTGTGGTTGACTTTACATAATTTTGGTGAAACTGTTGCTGTGATAATGATGAGTTTCAACGAAACAGTTTCAGAAGAATAAATGCAGTATGTAGGTTGAAGTGACACGTAAATATGTTGATTTTAGTTCTGTCATTTAAAAGACGAAGGAATTATTGTATTGGAGAAAATCAGCTCCCGATTCGTCAAATCTTCACGTGTCAGGGTCCCTAGATGACGAAAAACAGGTTTCCCCAATTCCGTCTGTCTGTCGGTCTATCTGTCTGTTGCCGGCATAACTCCAAAATATTTCATGCGGGAAGACAATATTTATCATGCGGATTATATGCCTGCCTGGCATGAAGCTAAGCAAATTTTAATAAAATATATACAGGGCGAACATAATAAAAAATATGTTTTTACCCTTGACGAAAAAGAGCATATTTTGGAGTTAAGACATACAGAACGAGCACCTTAAAATTTGTTTATTTCTGCTTTGATTAAGAAATAGGTAAAAGTTTGCACATATCTCGGGCTTTACCCTTGAGGAAAATGGGGTCCAATGGATACAGGATAAATGTTGTAAGAGACAAGAAGGGCAATGAATAAGTGCGGTGTGTTTAATGCAGCTGCATCTGCAAAGGATTCTGTGTGACAGCGTGTGACAAATGGCAGGGCTATTGCCTAGCGTTGAAATCGCATTCGCAGTTGCTGAAGTTCGAATTTCACCGCCGTTTATGTTTTTTTATTTGGAAATTGATGTAATTTGCATTACCAAATTTTTTTTATTGTGTTAATATGATTAGAAACGTTAAGATATCTTTAACCTAATTTCCTTTGATTTTTAAAATGGTTTAGGGTCATAAAGTCCACTAGCGAGTTATATATTATACTGTAGGGCATGAATTATTGTAAAACGATGGGAACGAATCATTTATGGTGAGGTAATAGAAAATGGTGTATGGAGAAGGACAAACAAAGATATAATGTAGCGATATGCACAAGCACTAATAACTACAAAAGCTGGGATGCAAAGATTGAGGTGATTACGGCATGTTTGTAGATTCCCTGTAGAAACAGTAATAAAAAGACAGTAGGAGTAAGTGCAGAACGACACAGAAGTCGTGCAATCAAAAAATGGTTAGTTGCAGTAGAGTAAGAAGCAACATCCAATAGGCGCTAATGGAAAAACATAGTTAAAGTTTAGAACAATCGTGTACACGATCATAAATATTACTGACATCTACTTTTACACTGACAAAAAAAAATTTGAACCCACGTCCCTACAAGCTATTTTGAAGATTTGCATTATCGTTAATACACAACAGTTAATGCATCACATTTCCAACTAGCAGAATTCTGCTAATTGATTAATGAGAAAACAGAGCACAAGGAACCAGTTATATTGCAAACAAAATTAATTACTTAATAAGGCCGAAGACAATAAATTAGTATCAGCAGACGCACCTTCAAATTAATGATATACTTTGCGGTGGATTAAGAGGCTGTGCGTTGACATCTTCTAGCCAGATAAGATCAAAGAAAATATGTTTTTAGGTCACCGCCGTTGGTTTCCGGCGGTCGTGTAATGCTACAAATGCTGCGGCCTTGTACCATATGAAAAAAAACTGAAAGTTTTAGAAGATGAAACAGGATAATTACTTGGGCGGAAAATGTTGAAGTAAAAGTAATAAAACACGAATGCGTGTGAGGTGGAGCATTACCTAGTATTAGCCGTTTGGACTTTTTATGGTTACCAGATTACCGGTCATTAAGCACATTTTACATCTGAAAATAATCCCAAAAAAATTTTGTTTGTAATCATGGTGTGGTTTATTAGAGCTTTTCATACCTTATTGTGTATTTAGTGGTCTAGCGAATGATATATTTATTTTTAACCAATATTTGTGTTCTTCTCTGAATGTCATTTTTTGGCAGTGGTCTATTATGATATGTTTTTCGGACTTTTTCCACTGTCTAGGGTGTAAATCACACAACGTTTCGGGAGTTTTGTTCTACTCCCGTCTTCAGGTGTTCCTGGTTAGTCCTGAGAAGGACTTATATTCTACGTTTTTCTCCGTAAATTTGTGCCTCCCCCGGGGTTTGAACCCGGGACCGCTGATCGCTAGTCTGCCACTCTAACCACTAGGCCACCAGGGCGGTTCAATGTGTAATATAAGAAATTTGACATTGTTAAGCAAAACACGTGTAATTTTAATTGAGAACACTATCCTAATACACTATTGTTCTATTCTGTACTGTATATAGTATATATAATTGAAGGGGTTAGAAATTGGTTTGACTTTATTTCGTATTGTTGAAATAATCTTAGAAATCGTGTATTGTTTAGTAATTATGTGATAGTACATCCGTCACTATGTCAGAGGCAGATACAATAAGTTGTAATATTTAAAAAATATATCAACACTGATCAATCGTATTTATGAAAGAGTGGCGGCTCGTCGAGAATTTTGATGATAGAGCTAACTACCGAACGTAAAATGCATTTGCCACCCCTTTAGAACAAAGACAGATTCGGATATCCCAAGATTTAAATATGTCGCATAGGGAGTGATAGAAGTGTTAGCTTTTCTTTCAGCTCTTACAATTTTAAATCCAGAAAATCGCAAAGATACTTTAATGTCTTTCACCTTTTTTGGAATTATAAATACGTATAGTCAAATAAATTCGTTAATAAATATCTGAATTAAAATCTTTATATACCTTTATTGCCGAGAGTCTGTGCAGGCGGAATTTTGAGACTGAGGTGGAGCTATGGAGATAATTGAGACGTGAGATGCATGTGGCGGAGTGTGGACGCGATGCCGGCTTTCATTTTTTACATTTTGTCTAAATTGTGTATCAAAATTATGCTTAGAAGACGTTGGGTATAAATCATATGTGGTAAACATTTTTAACAATACCCATTTTTGATTTACACTTTAGTTTTATAAAAAATGCGGTGTAAAGACAGAAATGATTAATTTTACTTAGATTTTTGATAGGTTTAAACTGAGAAGTTAAAATATTTTGGAGTCAGAACTCTACTATTAAATAATCAGGCACCTACGTCCGAAAGTTGTAAGCAAGCGTCAGTAACCGGACACTCGACACACACTTTGTCGCAGACCGGGGAGGCTGAGACTGCAGGCGCCTAAAGCCAAGCAATTCCCATTGAATCTTAAAATATCCTTATCTTGTGACCTACTTCTTGCCGCTGGACCCCGACTCAGTCTCCAACTGTCCAAAAGCTAGGGAACCGCTTTGATCTAGCACCAATGCGACTGTGAAAGCAAGAATCGCTGATCCTACAGTTTAAGCTTTAAAATGAAAACAATATGAAAATTATGTAAAAAAGAAAGTTTCTTTTAGGATAAAAATCTTGTTTGATTGGTTTATTATGGCAGAGTCATGGCTCATTGGCTCCTTATAGCTAGCCATCACTGCTGCGAAATTCATTTAATTTGTATGATAATTTGTCAAAAGTCTTGTTTTAAAAATATGTGTTGAATATTATTAATATAAAATCTATACAGAAAATATTAGAGATTCTCTTCTGATAGAAGCACTGAAATGAAATTCGCCCCCACAGATATCTACATTCCTGAAATTTTTGAGTAAATACTGATTATGGGGTATCACTTATGAGCGAGAGGGAAATATTGTCGGTGTCAATGATCAAATTGTTAGAGTAGTTTTTGAAAGAAATTGTTGATTTTTTTAACATTTATTGGAATATTTGGGCATTGAGATATCCAATGCTGCACCGCAGTGAAACCAAAGTCTGGTACCGTGGTTTCAAAGCTTCATAGATAATTAGCGTGCATTTTTATAAAAATGCAAACGTTACTTTTGCGGCTATGTGTGGAACATGCATACGTACATAGGTGCATAGACGGAAATGAACTTTCGTCCAGTAATTTCCAAAGCCTTAGCTTCGCTCGGTCAATAACAATTCAGAAGAGAGTTCTAAAAAGCAACACACCAGAATTGAAACATTTGACATAGTTGTTTTTCGAGCAGTGGAATGTGATTAAAACTATTGCATGCTTTGTGCAACCCCGCACTTTAAGATAAATTATAAAGACAAGAATGTCAAACAAATGCGCTAAATACAAAATACCTCTATTTAAGCTAAGAGTTAGTGAAAAGCTAAAAACTATACGACTGTTCAGCAAACGAAAGCTATCTATGTTTAGAAAGCTCACATGAAGCATTAGGTTTGGTAAATAGAACTCGCAAAAGAAATAAAATAAACGGGTAACTGCAAACTCGAAAAACTTATGATCGTGTCGCCGTGTTTATGGTTGTTAAGGCTGTAACGTTAGCGCCAGTAGCAAATTTATCTAAAGCATCATATTATGCCAGAAATTTGTACGGTTCTTATTCCGTCACAATCTGCGTTTACATCGCCCTAGCGCTCGACCAGAAGATAAGAAAACGTCCACTAGCGGTGCCCAGAGTCTCGTACAAGCAAGCACAGCGTCGTCCCCACTCAATTGTACCTCAAGCGACTGCACCGATAAAGGGGACCAAAAAATATAAAAGTAAATTCCACATCCATTTCAATCACTTGGGTCTTGAGAACAGAGATACTTTCCTGACGTAGCTTTGATTAGTGACGGGAACCTGCCTCGCAGGGTATCCCCCTAACCTGAACCTAACGCAGTTTTGCTTAATAAAGGGAACCCCGTTTTATAGACCCCCCCCCCCCCCAACCTGGATCTGACAGAGTTCTGCCATGTGACGGAAGTCCGTTTCGTATAGGATAATCTGTTAATCTAACCCCACTTTCGACGACCACTACGTTAAGTTGACCATAAGTAACTGGCTTCACCGAAGTTGTTATAACCTAAAAGCTCATTCAAATACTAACGTACCTGTAGCAACAGCAATGTTAGTCTAACGACGCCACCCTGGTAGTTTACCAAAAGCGGGTCGCACTTTGCCGGCCGGCACATTGAAGGGCGCAAGCAATCTTCCAGTGACTCCTGCAAAACTAAGTCGTCAAACAGACCCTGTTTAAGCTGTTTCTGGAATTCCTAACTTATATACCAAGACAGCCCTAGCACGTGTTGCCCACAGTCCAGAGCTAAGGTCGTTTTCTGCAAAACTTTTTTAATTATGAATGCCTGAGTTATTTCAAGCTGTAATTACATCTATGGTTGCTACCGCTGAGAACACTATAAAGGAGTTTCCCAGAACATAGCAGTAAGTGCATACTGTCTTGCATAATTCAGTGTTTTGTTTGGTCGATAAAGACAGATTTGCCAACTATGAATTTAAGCGGTGATATAACAAAGGCTTTTGGTAATAATATTTCACGGGATTATGAAACTTTATTAGCTGTTATCATACGCTAATGCGTTATCAATTAGCGAGCTACTGCAAAACGCATACAGTGTGCATCGCTGCGATACCATTTTAAGCGCAGTGCTACCCGGCAATTTCATTATTAATTTTACTAGTTTGCCTGCCGGAGGTCGAGCTTTTCTTTCTTTAGATCTATTTGCTGGAATGTTTAAATAACTTTTTAGATGTCAACTCATTGTAATTACTGGCGTTAGAGATATGAACTTATCTTGTCACATGTGTAATGTTCTATAATATTAATTACAATCATGGCAATTGTGTCATTATGATTTCGTTTTACTCCAATGATATTTATTTATTGGGTTCTACCTGAATTAATTGTTAACTACCATTCCTAGGTCTTTTGAGGCTGTTGTAAATTACTTTCAATTGTTATGTGTAACACTGTTGGTGAAATTAACTTTTACTTACTGTTAATGGTATCCGGTTGTTATCTTTGCTTACTACCCTTTATAAACCTGTTCGTTTTGTATTGTATTGTAATCACAAAAAAATCGCCTTCCGCGATTTCTTGAGATTTTCACGTTTTAGGGTTCCTAAATGACGAAAAACAGGTTTTCTCAATTCCGTCTGTCTGTCTGTCTGTTGGCGGTATAACTCGAAAACCTATTTGTTGGAGGAAGACGACATTAATATTGCATGTCTAACTGTCTAACTGACATGAAACCGAGAAGATTTTGGAAAAATATATACAGGGGTGAGCACCTTACCAAAAATAATATTTTGTTTGTCTGCTTTACCTGAGAAATAGATATAAGTAATAATTTTCACATAGCCCAGGCTATGTTATTGACAAAAATGAGACCTAACAGATACATGGCAAAATCACAAATTGGACAGAACAGTATGGTGCTTTATAACGCCGCAGAAACACGTCCACTTTGAGCACGCCCATGACGCAGTTATTCTAGCGGCGAAACGCGGAGAACGATTTTTTTTTAAATTTGCAAGTTGATCAAATTCGCGCCAGAGAAGTTCCGTGTAAACCCCTTTACAGGTTTTTTTAGATCTAGGTTGTGGAGTTCAAGGCTTACAAGGGAGGTGGTGATTTGGTTTGATAGCTAGATTTCTGTTTAAGTTGTGTTTGATGACTGGCGCCCGCTTGTATAACACATATGAATTCTTCTGTAACCTTAAGAACTTCTACCTGGTACTTATTCACGCTATATTCTGCCGAGGGTTACAGCTAACTAGGGCTGCGCTACCTCTCGTTTAAGGGTGTTACAACATGGCACAGTGGTCAGCAACATAAAGTTTTAGTATTTATCACCACCAGCCTTTTTTTCTAAACCAACATTATTTAATTAGAACCAACCAAATTAGATATTTAAATTTTGTATCGGCTGTAATTTAGGTTGTATTTGCTCCAGTTCCAAATTGTGAATACCTGAAAATTCGTTATTAGTTGCAGTATTCAATTGTATTTAATACCAATATGAATCCAATTGAAAAAAAAATTGTTTCAAAAACCATTTTGAAGAACTTTGTTGTTTCATAAATAACGGAATTTAGCATTTCCGACGTGATTTTGATTTTCTTAGTACATAAGTTGATTGGAATAAATTGGAATAGTTATGGCTCCATAAAAATATGACTTTCTGATAATGTTTTTTTTTCATACAATTGTCTTTAGTTACGTACAGCAACCCCTGCAAATATTTTTGCATAAAATCGTTAATATCTCCAAAATATTTAACGTTAGACTAATAAATATTTATATTTAAAATGATTAGTACGTTGGATTTGATTAAGACTCTCCAAACTTTGAAATCTGCAATTTTATGAACCACACGCTATTCTAAGATTTTGTTATTTTAGAAAACGTTGTTATTTTTGGTTGGGTAATTTTGTAGATTTCTTGTAAACGTTTGAATACAAAATTATATGCAAGATATTAGCGATTGCACGCTCTAGTAAATTGACTTCTAGTTATAATCGGAATGAGTTATCAATAATAAAGCATTTGTAATCGAAATCTTAATGTGAATGCTAGCAGGAGATTGATGGACTGATTTGCCACACAAAAGTAAGCTGTCAGACCTTGACGCTTGACGGATTTTCATGCTTATGTAGTGCTAGGTATAGCTTCAATGTGTTAAGTTTCTATCACTGTTGGAAATCTTAGTATCAGATATATTATTTTAACTTTTAATGTAATATTAGTGCACTTTACTTAAGCAAACTGCTATTGTAAACTAAGCAGGAGTTTCCTGTTTCTGTAAGATAAAAGCCAGAATGGTGGAGCGGAATGTTGTGCCATCGCAGACTTAACTTACTTGAACTTTAATATCTTCACTTGATTACATTCAATTCTATGACAAGCAACATCTTTATTATCGGCTCTGGTTACACAGAGTAAGCAGAAATCAATACCACTGCATTCTGTTCCCCTTTTACAATTTAAGAAGAAGCACGTTTAGGAATATTATTTTAAAATTGTACTTATTCATAGTTTGCTATTGACGATTAGTAGGTACAACGAAATATTTTGGGGTTTGCAGCATTTAGTATAACAATTCAAATTACAGCTGTTATTCTCAGAATTGGTTAATTTTTAACATGTCTATAATCACATTTTAATTATTTTAGAATCGGGTAATGACTAAAACGTAGAACAGGAACGTTTGAAGTACTAATCACCTATTTCGTAAGAAAAATGGACAAAATGGCGTCTACATTTTAGGAAGTTAATATATGGGGCTTATGATATTGCCGTTTACAGGTCCGTCTGGCATGCGAGGCCTAGCATTTGTAACTTGTTAATTATGATATTTTATTTTGTTTTGGAGCTATAAGCTTGTTTATTGGAATTTGCTAGATGCCGTAATATGGATTTTATGGCCCAAGGGCCTGTAAAGTTGCTAAACTTGAAACACTACCGTTGACCTCTATTATTGGTTCCTAGGTCATCTCCCTGCTCATGATAATGACTATCTTACCTAACCCTTAGTTAATTTACAATGGAAAAATATTGCAATTATGACAAATTAGATAAAAGGACGTTAATCGACTGATTACTGCAGTAATAAACTTAATGAAAAGGTAAAGGGTATTAACATTTCTGAGAAAGAAAAAGCTGTTATAGAAAAACGACCTTGGCAATAACTGTTTATAACATCATCCATGTGACGAGACCAAAAAATATATGAATCAGAAGAAGAACAACCAAATGGACATCACGCAATGCAAATGAAAGGAGAGCAATGTATGACACTAAACTCGGATCATTTTATACAATAAAGCAGCAGACGAAGACGAAGATAATATAGGAGGAGTAGGTTGTGTAATAAACAAAAGAAAAACTTTTAACATAAAAGTCTAGCTAACTGTACAGTATTTTAACACTCAAAATGATTCAAGTATATGCGCCAACCACCTTGTATGAACACCAAGTAGTGGGAACCCATGGCGAAAAAACAGCAGTAATGCAAAGCGACCTATGTGATAGTAGAAGACTCAAAGTCAACGCTGAATCAAAATGTGAAGATAGCTAGGACTTGTGTGAACGAAATAACCTTGGTCAAATAATCACGAATTTAGAACAACAAAACTTGTATGTGATGAATGCATTCTATAGAAAAAAGGGCAAACCAAAAATGCAGTTGGACATTCGCAAACATAGATAATATAAACGAAATTGATTACATTTTATTTATGTATTTATTTATTTCGCACTCAGCCAACAGCCGTTAGGCCAATTATAGGCATCGCTGTGCATTTATGGGGACTTCCAACCCCACTAACGACTATCATGATGTTGTTATGAGAGCCGGGACCAACTATTTCCGTGACAGCCGCATCACGAGGCGCCGAGAGATGCAACCGTGGAACTCCCATCCAAGTTCTGACCAGAAAGAGCGTTGCTTAACTCTCCTGATCGAACGTGGACGCTTGTTCAAGCTACACCACCCGAGACACCCAATAAACGAAATGATAGTTAAGAAAATATCGATTTTGAATAACATTAACTCTGACAGTGATCACATAATAGCAGCAAAAATAATATAAGATCCACAATGAAAAAGAAACAAATACATTAACATGATGACACTGAATAAATATAAATTCTGAAAAGAAGAATAGAGTACGAACACGAACTCCAAGTGAAAATAAATGAATAAATTTCGACAGTAAAATATAGATGACATTAGCAAAATGATAAACTCAATAGGGATTGACGCATGCCATAAAGTAACCAAAATCTCTAGAAAAAAGGGAAAACAGTGGATCTTCAAAACAAACAAAAACTGTTTGTTAAAAGAAGACTATTATTGAGACAGGAAAAGCTGTGGTCACTAGGACTACAACCCTTAAATCATAAAAAAGTCAATTCGTGAAGATACATGAAAGTAAATAGAGGATATAATTGAAAAAGTTAAAGAATGGAACCAAGTATGAAAAGCATAAGATCACTGGGAGAAGTAAACATCAGTGTCATTAAAGATAAGAATGAATATGAGATAAAAAAATGAGATGAAATATTGAAGGTCACAGAAAACGTCTATAAAAATCTATAGGAACAAAAACGCAAGTGCCAGATGAAGTAAAAGAACAATTAAAAGAAAAGAATAATAAATGTAGACTCAGAAGATGTACTGGACGTCTGTTCAACCAGCATTAAACGTCTGAAATGCAATAAAGCACCAAGCCCAGACCGTATATTACCCAAACTTATAAAGAGGAAGGTGACGCGATAGTGAAAGCATTACATAATTACTCACTACTGCTCACTAGTGGTACAATCGGAACTATGGAAAAGTGAATGACTTTTGTACACATTGTCTGGGATATTTTAAAAACATTTAAGTAAGATCTAGTACGTACCAAGCAAACTAATAAATGCGTTTTATCGAAACCTCTCACATTTTAAACTGAACACCATACAAGTAGCATTTTTTGAAAACTTTAGAAATAGTTCACTTTTTTTTGCCTCCTATGTTACTACTATACAAAAATCCGTAAAGGGTTTTAGGCGGAACTTCGCGTGTAAGTGGAAATTTTGAAATTAATAATTTTGAAGATATCAAAGGAAAAATGTACTACAAATGTTTGTGTTTCTATTATTGCACTTGTCACTAATCATAAAAGCAATAGAACCTATATGAACTATATGAGTGATTAGATTTGTAAACAAGGGTAAGCTACTCGAATAATGTAAAATATTATTTTTCTTTAACCAATAATTCTGAAGTTGCCATCTCTGCATAATTCTGTCTACGTCTGCTCTTTTAACATGTTTTCCTTCTAGCTATTGACCCCAAAAATGCTTAATTTCGTCAAAAAAAAAACTGAGCTATGTGCAAAATACTATTTTTCTCTAACTACGAGTTCCTAAGTTAAAGCAAAAACGGTCAAAATTTCATTTTGGTAAGGTTCTATGTGACAGAAAGTATAGGTATTCGGTTTCGAGCAAGGTAGACGAGCCATGATTAAAATACTTCTTTCGCCTTAGGCGAATGAGGTAAAAAGAAGACAAAGAAAAATTGAAGAACTAAACACTCGCATCGCTGCTGTCCCAGGTATATAAATTGCTAACTAGAATAGTAATAAACAGATTAGAAAACAAGTTCGAATTTTATCAAGCAGTGAATAGGCAGAATACAGGCAAATTTTAGCAATTGTGATTACATCCCAAATAGCAGTACCCGTAACTGAGACAGGAAACTATTACGGAAATGCCACTAAAACCAGCACTTTGATGTATCAAGTTAATTTGTAGCTGCATATCACTTGCACGTAGATGTTTCGGTATTGGGAATGTCGAAGTTACCTTTTGGACGACCTTAAAAGTTTTAAGAACTTGAAGATGACTGTCGATGGTAGTGACCACTAATTCATGTTACTGAAATGCTGCCTCAAGGTTGCAACTACTATCAAATAGTCTTGTTAGTAGCCGCGACGTTCTGGAGACCTTTACTACCTCTTTAAAGTTGTGAAACTTGTAAGTAATATCTATTAGTGTTAATAACGTTTCCGCTACCTCCATTATTGTGTTAGGTCATTATATAGTGCATGGCACCTCTTAAATTCGCCATGAAGTAAACTTCACCATCTAACGCCCATTAATGATAAAATTTAATACAGTAAATTATTGTGTAGTGTGTAGTAATGTAAATAAGTACTCGGTAGAGTAGCTTTTAAAAATAATGACGTCTGCTTACAAAAATGAAACAATTTTTCAAAATTCTACGATATTTTCTAGAAAACTGAAGCTTTTTTTCTATATTTAATTGAAAATAAATACTGTGTTACACTGGTCATCTAAAGAAAGTGTGAAATGACAAACTAGACAAAGGTTAAAGTTCCATATGGACTCATGAAGTGGTAACGGGAACCTTGAACAGTCAGTTTGTGATAGTCACAGTTCTGCCGGGACTTGTGACGCTACAGTTCCATTAGGTGCTTTGTAGAAAATATAATATTAGAGTTACTGCAGTTTCCGTTGCGTTATTGTCAAGTAGCGATTAATTTCAAGTTAGATTTATTAATTAAAATAACTACTGAGATATGTTTTTCGAAATATGCTATTATTATAGGATAAAAGCTAATCTTAGTGTCACAATAGTGTAGAAAAATTAATTTATGATCGTTTCTGCACAAAACTTAATACATTAATAGATAATAACTAGTTTCACCTGCCAAAGAACAACAACAAAAATTAGCATCTCGGATCTCATATTTTCGCCCTCTAAATTACTTTTGTAGTATTCCATTTACTTTCTGAGCTAGAGGTATGGACAAAGGATTATGAAGGAATAAAAAATAAGTACAACAAAATCAGTTGCAGGAACCGTGAAAATCGCAACTTTACCGCTACGTAACCACAACGTCATTGGAACGTAGCTGGACCAGTTCCAGAAACGTCGCCTAAACGTTGCGGTAACTAAGAATTATTCCCCATTTTGGTCACGTACAACACCTCAAAACGTGTGCTGTCCGTATTCGTTACTTGCATTCACTCTGATTATACAATTCCTCTTGCCGGTCAACGCACTGTGTCGTTACTTAAAATCACAAAAATGCGACGTATTTAACTTTAATTCAAAAATGATAAAGCAAGTAGAATTGGGATTTTGAAACACTTCAAATTCTATCAGAACCGATTGTAATACAGGTATTAGCAAATTTATAATATTGAACCCTGACCGTTATGTTTAATACATTAATTTTAAGCGTTAGATAGGTATCCTTCAAGGCCGTTGCACAATTAGAAATGTTATACTTAGCGGTTGTTTGGGAGTCAGCATGGCATTAATTTCCTGTCATAGAATCTAATTCGAGTTTGTTTATTTTTGATGCTTTTACCAAAGCCTGCGGCTGCTGCTCAAACCTTATTACGTTCGACAGTCGATTTTTTGTCACTAATGACGTCAATCGACTACTAATTAAACAAATTTCACCGGATCAACACGAAGAGATGGTAATTACCTCTCAATATTTTTCAAATTAAACCAAATTTTATGTTCTAAGAAAAACTGAAGTTCTCAGTAATTTGCTTTCTATATTTTCTTTTACTGGACGTGCAATTGATTTTTTACTTCCGTTAATTTTTCCATAGTTATTAAAGTGTAGAAATGTAAAAATTACTATAAATATATCTAATTTTGTTAATATTGCTATTTCAGAAACAAAACTAAAACCAAAAGATGTGGTAATATAACTTTTCTTAATCAAGAAAACTGTTATTACGCATCGCTAAATATATACCACTGTTACGTTTCTCCGACCTCCTGTATAGACATTATAGACAGGTGTTTTGAATTTGAGGCTTGAAATGAAAAATATAGATGTCCGATGTATAGTTTGATGACTTTTGTGATGACTAAAACCAATCCACATTCTTTAACTATCTATAAATAGATCTCAAATAACTCAAGAAACTTTATCAATAATTCAATTTTCACTTATTTTGTATTTCGCAAAACGGAGTTTCGTCTGTCAGGGGTTTCATCAAGTTAATATTTCAGTAAGATATGTTAGGAGTATTATGACCTTTTTTTAACAGACAAGCATTTAAACTGATTTAGTGATTAATGATATACTTACGAAATGAAATAAGCGCATGATTTTTTTTGAGTTATACGATTTTTCTAATAAAGTATTACATTTGCGAGTTAACTGAGTTGGACATTTAAAGACTCGGACCTAACGTTATAATAAAAGTTTGCAATCTGAGTTAATATCTAATTATAATGGGCTAAATATGTTTTCTTAAGGGTTTTGAATGCATTATTTACATAAATTGGCATTTTGCTGCTCTTGCCCCACATGCATTTTATAGCTTCATATTTCAGTGTCAGTATTTTAGTAGGATTAGGTAGGACAAACGTAAACTAGGGGCAATTGTAAACGTGCGTTATTTGAAAAATTTTGAATCTGGCTGGAATCTACCAGGATATATAGCATTACCCGTAATTTCTTTGCAAAATAATGAATTTTTCGAACTTTGCGGTTACATCCGTTTGGTTTTCTGTTTCAGAATAAGTGGTTTTCGAAGTGGGTCTGTCAGTCTCTGTCCTCTCTACATCCCAGACGGTTCAATCGATCGGCGTCAAAATTTATAATTTTCTTTTTAATATAAATTCAGAGATCACAATCACTTATATTAGTTGAAATCGGGTGAGCACAAGTGGTACTTTGCCCTTATGTTATTTTCCGTTCTTCGGAATAATTTTATAATTGGTTGATGGAAATTAAATTTCGTCGCACAACTACCTACAATTTTGTTTAAAAAGTATTTTTGGAAGAAGTACAGTTTAAAAAAAATGAATCTCACAAAGAGTAAAAATGATTTCTTTTAAAACCACTATTATAGTATATTACGTAATTGTCTATAACTTTTATAAGAAAAGTTTATTTGTAAGAAGCACAGTGTTTAGAAAACTCCCAAAATTAAATTTTGACAAAAAATTATTTAGTCTAAAAATTATGGTAATAACATTTTTTTAACTGTTATATATTATGTAATTATCTATACATTTTTTAAATAAGTTTTTTGTTAGTATACTTTTTTAAAGAATTATTACAAGCAGTAAAAAAAGGTCGTGTGGTGACCACACCTAATTTTTCTGTAATGCAATTTGAATACGGTGAACAATTTGAAAACGAAGTGGCCGTACTCATTAATCACAAATAGCATACTCGGCCTTTGTAAAAAAAAAAGATTTTTTAAGTCTGCCGTAAACAGTTAGGTAATATACACATTTTCAACTACCGACATCGCAAGCGTCATATTACCGTCAAAATTGCATGACAGGAACTGCAGCTTACCACGATTTAAATTTTTGTTGTTGCTGCTATGGTTTTAAAAAGTAGATATTTAGGACATGTAAGGAATTTACGCATCCTTGTAACGGGTGTTCATTAATTATTCCGGTCAAGTTGCCTTTGAAATATTTGTTGTGTGAATAATATGTTGGTGGCACTGTAAGTCATTATGACAAGAGCTTGACCGGAATAATTAATGAACACCCATTATATGACTTTTATAACCACTACAAATTTTCAGGAATTAATATGGTCATAGGCTAATAATTCCTTAGACCTCTAACCTAAATGCAAGGCCGGTCACGGCAAAGATATTGTAAGAATCGGATAGTAGATGGCGCTGGATGCTTGTTTCTCTTGTTACTGTAGTGCACCAGTTACACATTCAAAAGAAAACTAAGCACCACTTATCTGGCAAGCTTTGACCCTTGTTATCTTTTAAAACCGGTAGAGAGATAGTACTCACCGCTCATTACGGCCAGCGTCGCAAATACTTTTACCTGTTGTTGACTAAGAACACCAAAAATTAATAAAAATTTACAAATATTATATTTATTTATATACATATATTCATATTTATTGTATATAAAGTAATACTACAGAAGTAAATATATTAGGTAAAAAAAAAGTTAGTTTTACAAATATTTCATTCGTGATGTATTTTACGAATTTTTGAATTAGCTTTAAACCTATTTGTATGTTTACGAATAAATGTGGATTCCGACATGGTTTGCTTTTGTAAGCGCACCAACAAACTATATTGAATTATAAACTTCCTATGTTCTTCGCATGATTGAATAGACGCCAGAAATGTAGCCATCAGGTTGTCTACATGGTTTTCGGCAATCTTACATAAATTGGTTAATACTGCTTGCTGGCTCTTCATGTTCGGATAAAATTGTGAAAATATCTTTAAAGTTAATTGCACCACATCGTTTGTCATATTATTTGGTGGGCATAGTTTTCCAAAAACGGATATGTTACAGGGATAAGCTTTTTGCTTAATTAGTTCTGTGTCGGATCTTTTGGGTGTTCGTTTTTCGCGAAGTTGTGGGGGATTTGATACACTTTTCAGTTCTCTTTCACATATAAGTACTACATTTAAATTTGTGAAGACTTTCGCAATATAAATCCTGCTGTGTATCTCACGGCGCAATCTTCTAACTTTGCATTTTTTGTAGTAGTATTCTTCATATATTCAGTGCTGCTACCAATTTGATAGCCATGTTCGTAAACACTTTTATTATTTGTCGCAACTGCAGAAGATGTTGTGACTGAAGATGGCGTATCACGTACATTAAAAATAAATTGTTGCTTATCATCTTCACAATTAGACTTCATGGAAATCTTTTTTAAATTTGCGCAAAACAGATGCCGAAAAGAGAGCCTAAAACTTTTGGCAGTTGGGTTATCATTATTACCACCTTTTTGGCGGAATACGGCAAATGTATTTTCTAACACATCTTGCGTTAGACGCCTTGTTAATAAAACCTCAACCTTGTATTTTTTTTAAATATTTGTGCAACATTAAGTAAGCGGCAATGGATTGCGTTAATCCCTTAAAACAAGGGGGAATTTTACCCGCGGCGGTTTTGAGATGCGAAACTTCCTTAAGGCCTTTTCTAATATTCTTTTGATGTGAATATTTTTATCTGAAAGCGGTACTCGATTTAGATCTTTTGCACGCAAATTGGAGCTGTTCAACGCATCCCATAACTCGTTTACGAATTTTGTAAAATCAGCTGTTGCGTCATATGACGTCATAAGTAGGCATTATTCTTCAGGTAAAAATATTGAACCCTTCCTTATCAGACCCAGACAAACAACAGTTTCGTACGTAAACGTTAGAAAAAGAAAACACGTAACGAGAATGGTGACGTTTCACTCAGTTAATCATCTGGCAGTAACGTACCGCGGTGAAAAATTCGAAACTTAGCGCCATCTTCGAGCGGATTCCAACATCTACTAGATTTCGATGACCATTAGTCAGAGGTCTAAGGAATTATTAGCCTATGATATGGTCCTAATTTGAAACCCCTTTATTGATTGAAATATTGATATTTTATAATTACTAAAATTTTATATTTAAATTATTAAAATATACGTACAATAGCAAGCCAATTTTGTAAAAGTATTTAAAAAACTACTATACGTACCTCGTCACATAAGTGCATTTATGACCTCTCATGCTTAGAAAACGCCGGTTTCGCTTCGGTTTTCCAAACTGCATTCTTGGCCATAATGTTGCACTTACGGTCCTCGGAACGTAAAGTATTATTATGTCGTATAAAAGTTAATAGTATATTAAATAACAAGTTGCGAAAGTGACATATTGAGCGCGTATGTTTAAGAAACGAGGCAAACCGTAGCGAAGCCGAGAGACTTAACACACGAACCTATGATATACTTTCGAGGGAGTTATGTACGTAATTTTTCCGACGACCACAAAAAATACATTTTTGCAATTTAATAAATAACAGCTTTATTGTGACAACTGACAATGGCGGAAGGTTGTTAGTAGTTTTTAGGTTAAAATAACATATTTTCAAAACTTTTTAAGTAAAAATGATATAATTAGCACACCTTGTAACTCTCAATTGTGCATTATATTAATAAGAAACACGTTTGTTATGATAACGAGCAGAGAATCATATTGTCATATTTCGTGGCTACTTGACTGTATGGAAATTGTCACTTTCGTATGTGGGCTTGGGAAAAATTATTAGACTTATAGAAGTTGTTCCGTTAGTGTTGACAAAATGTGTATATACAGGGTGTTAGGGAAGTCAATACCATAAATTGTAGGGATAAAAGAATGACAAAAATCTAGTTGAAAAGTCTCTAGACATTTTTTGATTAGATGCAGAGATTCTTTAGGAATGGATGTTAAAAACGGTGCAGAAAATTTTTGGAACTGCTGACGTTATGAGAATCTCTTAATAATATTGTTTAAGTTTCGATTATCCTCTGTTACTAAGCAATTATGCACTGTATGACTTAAACGCTTAAAGAATCAAATCAACATTAACAAATCAAATATACGAAAACGAAATGAGTACATTAAAAATGAAAATTATTTACAGTAAATACTCAAAGTGTGAGCCATTTGCTCTAACGCAAGCTTCGACCCTACGTAACATAGACCCTCATACTCTTTCAACAGCTTGTGACAACAGCACACTAAATTCCAAAAACGGATTCTATGAATATGCATTTCAGCAGTAGAAAAAATGTATGCTAACATTTTTTAACATCAAATTGTCACGAATCTGTATATCTAATCCAAACATTTCTAAGCAACTTTTGACTCCATTCTTACAGTTCTTTCATCCCTACAATTTATGGTATTGAATTCCCTAACACCCTGCATTTATTTTTGGAATAACTCATTTCGGGTTAATTATAAATGCGTATATATACACCAGTAGTATTTGTTTGCAATTACCCTGAAATATTAGGGGAAAATGTAAACAAGCAATACCTATCCTTTTATTTATTCTGTTTGCTTTTCTTGATGATGATCCGAGATAAAATGCTTAGAAATGCGTTTTAATTAACAGGCAAAGGTTGTACTAGTATCTGGAAAGTAACCACAGAGGAAGCAAAGAAAAACCTCTGATTTCAGTTTACAAATACCCCACCAGACCTTAGTATGCCGCTTTACTATTATTATTAGATTGGTTGAAGTTTGACTACATTATTTGAAATAATGTAGTATATATAATACAAATGCTATTGGAGATTATAATCTATAAGCTAAGTTTTATGCTTTACATTTCAATTCTCCCAAAAATTCAAAATCAATAAAGTAGTCTATTATGTAGATGGGGTTTGTTTTGAGGTTGTGTGAAATATTAATTTAATGTAAAGTATGATCAAAAATTATTTTCATCTAGTATGGCTATGGAATAGTTCCTAATTTATGAATGCAACTAAATTTATACTTAATAAATGTCAAACTTGACATTTGATTTTTAAGTGACTATAGTTGCATTCATGAATTAGCAACTATTCCATAGCCATACTAGATGAGAATAATTTTTGATCATAATTACTATATTTACTACTATAGTAATGCCGGGGTTCATAGTTCAGTGGTTAAGCATTTTGCTTACTGATCTAAGGGTCGAGAGTTCAATCCCAGATCCCGGTGAGGTTCTTAAAAGTAAAAAAAAAATGCGGATGAAAACCTCTACAGAATGCCATCATTCGGAAGTGATGTAAAACCGTGGGTCCCATTTTACTATGATGTGTAGCATGTAAACGATCCCTTGCTAGGGTTGAAATTCCTTAGTCTCGGCAAAATTCTAAGTATTACTAAGGTAACTGGTACTCTGCGTGCCTAGACGTTATCCATGGGGTTGGCGTCATTTTACATAGGTGATTTACATGAAATAACAAATTTTTGTTATATCTATTAAGAATAATTGGTCACGTACAACTTTTTGTATACATAAGGATTCAAACCACGTACGGCATGAAACTAATATACCGATTATCGTCGCTTTAGAACATTATACTAAATTAAGTTAATGTCCACTAAGTTGGTACAGGTTTGCTCGTAGATCTCTTTAAAACACTATAATTATATTAGTTGATTTTCGGAAGTTATGTTCACAAACTCTATAAACGGAATCTTATCTGAATTCGTCAATCAGAACTTTAGTCTAGTATCCACATATCGAATTTTATCCAAATCGTCTTATAAATAAAGGAGATATGAGCATGGCTCTGGTTTCATTGTCAGCCGATAATATGGACTCTTGGCAAGGGTGGTGGAAATTATTCTTTCTAACACTGCGGACGGAAGTCGACAATAAAGAAATCTCAATTTAGTAGATAATGTCTTAGATAGTGTAACAAAAGAATCAGGTACTATACTTGGTGCAGCTAACAAATAAAGTGGCTTATGTAATCTAGATGGCATATTACAAAGCTGACTGGATCAACATTTTAATAATAGTTAGTAAAAAATCAGAGATGGTGGTCTTTATAATTAAACCTAATTTTGCAAACAAATTATTTAATGTCAGCTGAAATTAGATGTAATTATAAGGACCGCCATCTGTTGTTCTTTAGTAATTACTACTAAAATAATGATCCAGTCAGCTTTGTAATATGTCGTTTGGGTTGCATAAGTCAAATTACCAATACAATGCTGACTGGATTAGTGTTATATTAATAATTAATATAGAATCATAAATAGCGGTAATTCTGGCAATAAATTACTTTATGTTAAGTTTGATATTCTCTGGCGCACTTGGGATTGATAGTTTGCGATTTGTTATTATACTTTTCCGTTTTAGTTTGCTGTTATTAGTGTTCTTCTTTACGTTGTTTTACATATTAATAAAAGTTGTTAACTATGCTTTTGTAGTTGGTCGCAATTCAGTATCGTAACTTGTAACGGGCCTGATTCGTACCACCGTTGCTAGTTAATACTTAAATACGCTAGAGTAAAGCTGAACTGTAACATGTTATATTGTAGCAATTAGATTAAGAACGTACTTGAAAATCTCGCCAAAAGTGCAACCTTGGGAAGCATCTCCGAAGTCCATATAATTCCGAGCGGGAGGGTGCAGCAGCGGCTTTAAGGTAAAGCCTAACGAGTTGAGTAGTGAACGTGCCACTTGCCCATTTTGATCATCACCGCCATTAGCGAGGTTAGATTCAAGTTTGCGTTCAGCACAGGATGAAATCAGGTTAGCCCATTTTATAAGTAATGTGTTTGATCGAATCCACAATCCAGAGTTAAACTGTTATCATATTTGGAGCAGTGCTTATAATTGCGACATATTTTAAAAAATTACGCAGGCGCCGCGCCGTCCTGAAGACCGCTTCGTCGTCAACAGATGGTAGTGTCTAAATGAAAGTCGTAAAGTATTAAATTGGTAGTGGTTAAATGTAAGCCGTATCGCATGAAATTGAATTGCGCGGAGTGTTTGGAACGTATTTCGCGGACTGGCTTGTTTGCATTAATACTTGAAAATGTATTGTTTGTACTCTGTACAAGTTGTAAATGCGCGTAGAACTTAGCTTTCGCGCGTAGCTATTTATACTAAACTTTACTTTTTATTATAGACGTGGTATAGCATTTGTATACATATAGTCGTTTTATATTTCACATACATACCTTTATATAGAATATATGACATTTGTGTAAGCAGCCTGGATTTTATTTATAGCTGGTTAGAGTGTTTATTTTGAGAATTATAGGTATAAACGAGGCAGGCTCAGAGGAGGGTGTGTTGATATACCCATAGCCACACTAATGTAAGAAACTGATCTTATGCATTAATCCTGAGTTAGTTAGCAAACGAAGGGCATATAAAGTTCAAAGTAATGTAGGGTAATAAACGTACCGTTACAACCTCAACAAACTATTTAATGTCAATTGAAATTTTATCTAATTATAAGGAGCGCTCTAATATTTTGTGATAATTACTAAAAATGCTGATCTAGCGACGTTTATATGTTATTTTTGCACGATTCCGCTGTTTAGTTCATTTACAGCAAGAAGAGTTTCTATTACAGTAAGTTGTATACAATATTCGCTTCGCTCAGTCTCCAAACATTGCCTTCGGGCGGTAAACCGTTCTTACCGTTTTTGATACTTAATATAATATTGGGTTGCATATGTAACTCTATTTGTTTGCTGCGGCAAGTATAGTGTACGTAATATTATTGCTAGAAACTTAGATGTAGGACCAATATGAACGGTGCACATGACTTTATAAGATACACGACTGTATACTTTACACGCAACTACAGTTAGTTCAGCGTTTATTAGAAGTAGATTGAGGAAAAGGGTTAATTATTGCCAGTGGCTATTTGAAAAGCACCGAGAAGATCAAAATTTTATTTAAAATGTGTTGCAGACTGATGGGGCTACATTTATAGCGAATTAAATTTTTAATTCCCACAACGAACCTATTTAGGCTCATGAAATTTTCCATACTGTACGCGAAAAAAACTTTTAGTTCCGATTTTCAGTAAAAGTTTGGGTTGATATAGTGGGAAATAGATTGGTTGGCCTTTTACACTTCCTGACAGACTAAGCATAGAAAATTATTTGAATTTTCTAACAGAATATCGCCCAGTACTCCTGTACTGGTAAGAAATGATATGTGGATGGATGATGACACATCTCATAATGCGGCATTTGTTTAACAATTCCTTGATGAAAATAATTAAAATAAGTATATTGATCGGGGAGGGGGGGGGGTGTCCAGCGTGTAGGTACTTTACTTAACTTAGTAAAAACCAGAGAAGAATTACAGAGGATTCATGAGGCAGCATCAACCATCGACCAAAGAATGTATTACCGTGTTCAACCAATAATTAATTACGAGCAACAAAACAGGTCGCCAAATTTGTGGAACACGGGCGTTCTTCTTCCACGATTAATTGGAGCGAGCGGCCGATTCGGTATATTCCAATCGTGGCCCCTGCAAGGATATGCTTCACGTGGACCCCGACTTCTAAGTAGGCCTTGAAATTGACGAAGTTTGATTGTTTTCACTAATTAACCTCTTGTGCATGCATACACTTTGAGATGCACACGTTACTGCAGCCCGTTATCAATCGTTGGGTAAGCACCTGTAAATTGTTAGGTTTCTGTTCTAACTAATTAGGCCTCTTTTATGTAGCATCTTTATGGCTGGAATATGATTCTATGAGACCTTTTGGGCTGCTGAATCTCCTGCACCACGGTTCTTTGCCGGCATTCCATGGACTGCAGATATACTTCTTGGCAGCGTTCCACCTGGTGCAAATCTACGTCGGAGTGATCCAGATAAAGTAGTAAGTACATGCTCATTTTGCTAAAATTCAGTGGATTTGAGTTGACTGTACAGGCAGACGCCTGCCATAAGTTAATCATTGATCCGAAACAAAGGCTTTTGGTTTTCCAATCAAGCATATTAAAAGTAACTTATTTTGCTACACTACTGAAACCACGCATAAGGCTTGTATGAGTTGCATTGCCGTTTTTGTAATCCGACTTCGATCGCCAGGCTTTTCAGGTCAAATTTAACGGCTTTAGTATAGCCTACGATCGGGCCGTTTTTTTGTCAGCGCAGCCGCTAGAATATTTGCTGGCTTCCTAGATATTAATGTGTATTGTTATTCCGAATTTTTGTTAATTGCTATTTTGGGCCTTATTGATCTTCCTGTTTCTTTAATTACGTTTGATAATTGTGATACTGATTAGTGAAAATTAAATCTACTTGACTGTTACTGGTATATTTTCTTTGAGTATCTATACCTACGACCCCTCTTTTGTGGTTCAGGTTGTTGGAGCCAAATACATCCAATGTAGGTGCTGAAGTTGATTTGTTAGCTAGATTTTTGTTTTTGTTGTGAATAACGTAATCAATTTATTAAACTTTTGTGACCTTAAGCACCGCTGCCTGGTTTTTATTCACGCCATATTCTGCCGAGGGTTTGAGGTAGCCAGGACTGTGTTCACCCCTCGCATAAGGGTGATACAATGCTGTAGTACTGACATCAGACTACTTTGATAATACAGAATTCTGTAAATAGGCTCTTACTTATTTAAAGCCTACTTAGTAACAGAAACGATGTTTTGATTAGCAGCGTTGCCATATTTCAATTTTTATTTTTGCTTCAGATTGAAACACGTCAATTTCAAACAGTCTCAGACAGACTTAATATTCTTGTAAATTCAGAAATTTTTAACATTTTAAAAGTCAATTTTTAATTTAACTTCTGGAAAGCTAAAGCTTTGGGTTTTATTTATCAAGTCATATTAAATCTAATCTAGAAATTCATAAATATTATACACCAAGTGAATTAAACATATGTTTCTTCACTCACGAGCACGTAGTTCGAGTGAGATCGTATTTTTGAGTTAATAAATGTTTAATTCACGTGGCGTTTATATGTTTTTATTCAATTCTGATGAAATTTTGAATAAAAAATAAAAAATATTCAAATTAAGATATCAATTTGCCCATTCATCGTCGATTTGATCTAAATTTTAGTAATTATATATTACACACTACAAAGAGAAAGAATAATTGAATGTAAATATTTGTACAAATAATAAAAAATATATTGTTCTTCATTGAAACTTTTATTCTCTAGTGAATTAAACTTGTTTAATTCTCTAGTGAATTAATAGTTATTTACTATACAAGTGGGATAACAGCATCATTAATATACGTGTGTGTAAGTTACAAACGAGTGCGTAGCACGAGTTATGTAAGCACTGCCTACTAAAATATTTTTGAAAATGACAGATCTGACATTTCTCTTAATGCACTTTTCTCAATTTTAGGCAGTCCTAGATAAAATTTTGTACAATACATGTGTGATAATGCATCATTAATGTACTTGTGTGCTTACACACACGTATATTAATGATGCTGTTATCCCACTTGTATAGTAAATAGGTATTATTTCACTTGTGAATCATATACTGTTTATGAAGGTTGTTATGGAGTTAATACTGTCACTTTAAACTGTCAAAATTGAAGAAAAATATTTACACCTATTTGTTAGTAAAAATAAATGAAGTTGTATTTTACAAACAATTGCAGCTGTAGCTTTTGTAAAAGAACTGATTGCGATATTAAAGCCGGAGACTGGAAAACCGCCTCTTCCTCTGAAAATATTTTCATTATTTAAATTGAGCAGATGCTGTAACGTTTGACAATACGAGTATGTTCGGTAGGTAAACTGTATAATCTTTTATAACATTAAAAAGTTATTTAATTAAATAGCAGCTACCAGCAATTGGTTGCTTGTATTTTATAAATGTTTGGAGCGAGTTTGCTGTATTAATAAATTGAATGTTTTATCTCTAGAAACTACTGCCTGGTCTTATCTTTCAGTAAAACTACTTGTTATGTCATTTACAGTTTAGATAAGATTCACAAACCCACGTCACGTCTTGTACTTTAGTTGTAGTAATCAGTTAGAAGCTAATTATAATATACAAACAACTTCAGCATACGTGTTATCCTTTCAGAGACCCCCATCATAGTCCTAAATTTCTGGGAGCTGAACAGGGTATCTGAAATTAGGGTCTGCATTCCTATGTCCGACTTAATTAACAGATATATCCAATTCACGCAGCGGATCTATAAACCAACACTAGAGCATTAATATGAACTTGTCTGTCGATTGCACCAATTCTCGGGAACTTGTAAAGGTTCGTTTTACTTGTCTGTTTTTGACGTTTCCGAATAAAACAAAGTCCACGTCATTGCTTTCTATAGCAATGCCGATCGTTTTTGCCTTCAAACATTTTTGTAGATTTTAACTGAAATAAAAAAACAAACCTCCTTTGTATTTATTTTACGTTTGAAAACTACTGCAATTTTAAAATAACTTGTAAAATGGCTGTCTCGTTTACTGGCAAGCAATGAGGTGAAAAACTGTTGGCACTTTTGTTTCGCATCAAAACGATAATGCACAAGTGCATAATCATGTTCTTTTCCTCTACTTTTACCTGTAGTTAAAGAGCTGGTGTTAAATTAGAATTTAAGATCATTTCTGTTGCTGAAAGAAAATATCTAAGAGTGGGCTTTAAAATGCTTGAAATGACGGAGAAAGTAAGTAGGTTTGTATTTTTAAAATATATTCGCATACTTCACTTGTTTATGATTGGTATTTGTCAACGTTATATGTCTGTGTTAGCATTCTATTGGAATTATTATTTGCGCTTTTAAATTCCAACACTCGTGCTCGAGATATCCAGTGTTTGTTGCTGCTTTTTATTAATAGCCATTTCGCATGTAGGTCGAATATAAAAAAAGAAAATGGAAAATTCACATTAGATCGCATTCAGTCAATCCGAAGAAGTAAGTATAACCCTGTGTCTTATGTTTAGACTAAAATTGGTTCAAAAGACGATTTTTGTGGTTAGCTAAATAACAATAGGTGTAAGCACAGAATCGAAGCGTAAGTAAAGGTAAAGTCAGTTCAATTCCCCCAAATGGGAGCGGGCTGCTAATCCGCGACTTAGTTTTGGTGGCTCTTATCTTCCAAGCTTACATGTCTGGAAGGCAATTTCCCATTCGCCACCTGGAAACCCGGAGTTACAGATTTCCTTATGGTTTACATATATAATATATAAAAAATAACGTTCTTTCGTCGATCTTTGCCCATTTCAACTATTTGAAATTATACCTTTGTTGCCTTGTAAGTTACATTTCCAGCTTGATTTAGGTCCAAATTGATAGGTTAGCTATGTTTTAAAGCTCAATTTCATTTCAAATACTGGCGTCTTCCGGCCCATTTTCGCATGTCTTGGGCAACGCCTCGCTTTTGAGTGCGGAAGTTGGTTGCATTATGTGGCGTAATTCTGACGTTTCCATATGAGTTAAAGAGAGAACAAGTTAAGTAGCGCACTCGAGCGTTTTTTTTTGTTTCGATATTCAATCACCAGACTTAGAAGAGGCAACAAGTGTGATCGTTTGATCCACTCGGTGGGGGAATTGTGCCTTCGATGGGCAACTTAGAAATTAAGTAAAACTGTGTATGGGTGTTACCGGTCAAGTTATTGGTCATTTAAGAGACGTGTGGTGCAGTTACTAGCCGAGCTATTCTCGTATGGTAGAGTTAGCAATTTCCAATTGACGCCTTTGCGGCGGGTTATTAATGGGAACCTCTTTCCTGCTAATTGTTTGTAATGACGTCATCAGTGGACCGTACGGTAATCTTGCCTGCTGACTACGTTCTTCGTTCCACTCTCTGGGGATTTAACATCGTCTGACCCGTTCGACAGTAGCACCCTAGGTCGTTTCTTGCAGTTCTTCAAGCATTCTGGGACAGTCGTTTAGGCGCGATATGCATCATCGCTGGACATCATAACCAGAGCAAGCTGAACCCCTCAAAGGTGCTGTGTATTTTCTAGTAATTTTAAAGCACATCATGTGCAGTGAAGTGGTCATTTATATGACAAAGTGGCGCCATTTTTGCGTAACGTAATTGTTGTCTCTTAAAATTAAGGTTTTGAATAGTAATTACCGCCTTTAAGTTAGTTTTGATTATTTAACCGTCAAGTTTTACTGTTCTTAAATAGTTTCATCGTTGTGTAATTAAAGTTGTTACTGTTTTAGTTAGATCATTTGCTGTCAAGTTTACCGCCTATATTTAGAGTAAACGTTGCGCAATTAACAACACTAACCTTTATGGAGTATTTCATGTGATGTTCATTGTTCACATACATATTTCTGCGTTAATATAGTTTATTTTCAATTAGTTGTGTTCGTCTTTAGTATGTTGGTATGCGTTTTTTTGCGATGTTTTTCCTCTGTAAAGGGATTCAGATAGCTGCAGAAAAATGCAAGTACCGTAAGTCCCACGCAGCTGTACGTAGACGGTCGCTCAAGCACCGCTTCCACTTTCTCAGTGAGCTCACCTGTGGTTTTCTCAATTTAGTATAATTGTGGTGTCTGGCAATTAACATCTTTATTTTCTTAGCGGGACGTTTCCCTAATTAAGATCGTAATGAACCTCCTCTTCTCCATCTGAGTCCTAGTCGGCAACTTTTGTTACAGCTCATCGTAACATAATTGGGTCAACGAATCTGAGAATTTTCCGATTGGTGTCGTTTTATCCGGTAACTGAAGGTTAAGTATTTTAGATGTCAAATTCATATCGTAACGACGTTTTCGTGTTGTAGCGACTTATAATTTAAAAAAACTTTGAAAATATTGATTAATAGAAACCTTCTGTTTAGCATAATAAATTTCCTATAAGTGACTACTCAGAACCACAGACCTAAGAGATAAAGTAACAAGGTCGATACATCAGCGCAAACAATGATTGCTGCGCAAGCACAAAAGGCGCGCTCCAACTATGTAAGCCGAATCCGGGACAAGTTGAGCATTGTACTCCCAGATGCTAGCCTATGAAGCACCAGCCTCTACACCGCCAGGTAAATGAGCTTACAGATAATACATATATACAAATGACAAATGAAAAAAGTAAAAAAGTAAACATTTGTGGAAAAAATATACGGATCTATCTTCTATACATAGATTAGCTAGTCTGGCAACTTGTGAGACTGTAAAAGAGCATTTCTGTTTTTTACAGCCTCTACACCGTAAGGTAAATGAAATTATAGATAATACATACATACAAATGAAAAATGAAAAAAATGTGTAAAAGGTTTTACACAGAACTTCCCTCGCCCGAATTTGATCAATTTGCAAATTTAAAAAAAATGAATTCTGCTGGGGTTTGAACCAGCCGCATCTGCATAGCGATCGTAACCGCATCTTCGCAGCGGATGTAACTGCAGCGAAATTCCAACTGCGCCATCAAACCTTATAGATATAAGTGCGGCGCGCGCCTCTCTTGAACAGAATGTTCTTATTGTTAAAACGTTTTTACTCTTTTGTGACATTATCCTGTATCGGCTGAGTCTTATCTTCGGCAAATGTAAAGCCTGACCTACGTGAAAGTGATCACTTCCCTCTATTTCAAAATTAACACAAAAATAAACAAAATTTTATTTTTTTAAGGTGCTCACCATGTATATATTTGTATTAAATTATACTGGTTTCATGCGAGGTAGATATATAATATGTATGCAAAATATCGTCTTCCTGTGACAATTCGTTTTTGAGCTATACTGCCAACAGACAGACACACAGACGGAATTAAGAAAACCTCTTTTTCGTCATCTAGGGACCTTGAAACGTAAAGATCTGAAGAAATCTCCGAAGGTGACTTTTTGGTGATTACAATAGTAAAAAGTAAACATTTGTGGAAAAAATATACGTATCTATCTACTATATACAGATTAGCTAGTCCGGCAACTTTTGGGACTGTAAAAGTGCATTTATGTTTTTAACTGGGCCATGAATTATAGTTTTACTGACGATCAGAGAGAAATCCCTTTTCCTTGATATTAATAAGTACAGGGTGTCTCAGAAAGAAATTCACTTTTAAAAACGCCATAACTTCTTTATTTTTAACGTATTTACATAGATAATTATAACACTTTACGAAAAATTACATCGGTTAGATCTTGCCCCTGACGGCGTATGCACTCTTGCAAAGGCACCCTTTCGTGTGCCATTATGCGTTGACAAAGTTCCAACGGCATTGATTTCTTCCCGAATACGGTCGTTAAGATATTGTAATTTTCCACGTGGATTATTATACAGTATACACCCTGCTCTTAAGATAACCCCATTAAAAAATTCAGCGGAGTTATGTCAGAACTTCTAGGGGGATAGTTAATGTTTCTTCTTTGAAAAAATTAATCTTTCTGGAAAAAGCTCTCTTAGGGTTTCTAAAGTAATAGCTGCCGTATGACTAATGGCTCCATCTTGCTGGAACTATGGTTCGTCATTGAATCTTACGAGTCCATGAAGTTGAGGAGCAAGAAACTAATGGAAAACACAAGGGTACGTTTGGAAGAGTGCATACGCCGTCAGGGACAACATCTAACATGTGTAATTTTTCGTACTTAATTTGCAAAGATCCTTTTTTCAATTGTTATAATTATCTATGTAAATAAGTTAGAAATAAAGAAGTTAAGGCGTTTTTAAAAGTGAATTTTTTTCTGAGACACCCTGCAGTAGGGCGCACCAATGGTTTTTCAGCATTTGGTTCTTCTATCAACGGCTAGATAAAAATAGTCATCAAAAAGACTTTCCGTTTTTTTTTCCAATTTATTTTCAGTTATTTTCAGCATAATTCCCTCCCCCCCTCCAGGTCAAACTCGTTAAATTTCTCTTTCAGTACTGCATGTTTTCCTTGGTTGGTTGTGTGTTTCCTTGACGGTTTTCTGTGATTTTCTTCTCCTTCTTCTCTTGCTCCACTGCTTCGGTTCCCCGTGAAACTTTTTCACAAGATTTAAGACCTCCTCTCTGTTTGATGTTTATCATTTTTTAGGCGTTTTAAGAGATTTGTTTTCGTCAATTTTTTGTTGTATTTGTTCGTTTCTGTATGTGCGAACATCTTTTCTTATAGTTTTGGATATCTTTTTGATCGTTTCTTTTAATTGTTTATATTTGCGTTCTTGTTGATTCTCATTTTTTTTTCCTTTTTCCATTGTTGTTTTAATTGCGGGTTATTTCGTATGTGTGTTTTGGGTTTTGGGTAGCATTTTTCGCCTATTTTTATTATTTTCGTAATTTGTTCATTTCAGATGTCGATACTTGAATCTGGTGGAATTGTTTTGTATTTTCCAGGTCTAACTTTCTTCTGCATCATTCGATATCTTTCTTTGCCAAGATGTAACTTTATCCTAGCTCTTACCATTATGTGGTTCCTACCATTCGTAAATTAGCTTAGCATTGTGACATGTTGAACATTTATTTTTTGTAATGTAATATTGTAATCTATTTTTTCTACAGCCGTGATTTTAAACTGTTTCCAAGGGTCATATGCGGCGTGCTTTATGTTGTCTATAAAACACGCCATTCCATTTAAAGCACGGAGTACTTTAAGAGTTTATAAAACCTTATTTGTGAAGATTAACAGTACAGTTATTATATCGGACCGATTTGTATGCGGAGCCCCGAGTGCCCGATTGGAGAGGGGCGGAGCCTGATGGCCCCCTTGGAGAGGGGTGGAGCCCCGAGGGCACCCTTGGAGAGGGGTGGATCTCCAAGAGCCCCCTTGGAGAGGGGCCGAGCGCTGACGGCCTCCTTGGAGAGGGGCCGAGCCCCGAGGGCCCGATTGGAGAGGGGCCGAGCTCCGAGAGCCCGATTGGAGAGGGGCGGAGCCCGATGGCCCCCTTGAAGAAGGGCGGAGCCCCGAGGGCACCCTTGGAGAGGGATGGAGCTCCAAGAGCCCCCTTGGATAGGGGCCGAGCCCTGAGGGCCCTCTTGGAGAGGGGCCGAGCCCCGAGGGCCCCCTTGGAGAGGAGCGGAGTCCCGAGGGCCCCCTTGGAGAGGTGTTTTGAAGTCATATGTATTATAGTACCAGAAAATATAAAGCTGTCATTTGACATTTGTTACAAAGCGAAGATATGATTTTCTACCACTTAGCACACAGCAATAATTTATTATTCTACGACTTATAAATGACTTATAAATAAAAAATGTAATTCTACGTTTTACTACAAAGAATAGTGTCGGAATTTTAGAAATTTATAAATATAATTACAATGAATTACAATCACGAACTACTACAACTGGATGTGCTGAAAGTTTCAGCTTACTTAATTCTTTTGAAAATAAAGTACCAGACCGATTGTGAGAATAAAGAAATAGGGAGACGTAAATTTTTTTTTGGGATTTAATAAATCCTATAAAATCTGACAGGTGACTCAAGTGTACAGAATTTTAAATCGATTTGATCAATTATTAGGTGTCAGTGTCTGCAGCGCGTTCAACATGAGCATCTAGTAAAACATAAGAGACAACAGTTTTGGTTGAATTAGGAAAAATGTTTTTTATAGCAAGTGTTACTATGATCTAAATGCACATCTTCATATTATTGGTGCATTTTCAGTACAGAATAAACAGCTGTTTTTTTTTCAGTTTACTTCAACGCTTCAAATATCAACTCAATTATTCCATAGGGTTTTAAATTTATAGGGTATTGACAAAATAGTACATTATAATACAAGGTCTGGTACAATAAATATCCATTTTAAATTGAGTTGTTTTTGTTAATGGCTAAATTTTTATTCAAAAATCAAACAAAAGGTTCTTAAGGAAACACGGAAATTTTATTTTTTAAATATTACATCAGTCAAACGACCTCCTTCTCGCTGCTAGCACTCTTGAAGCCTAGCACGAAAGTTTTGCATCACCCGCACCAACATTTCAATTGGCATTGCGTTAATCTCTGACCGCATATTATGTTTCAGTTGTTCCAAAGTTTACGGTCGATTAGAAAACACTTTTGACTTTAAGTAGCCCCATAAAAAGAAATAAACGCTGGGTGGTTACAACAGAATTGTTATTTTTAATATAAACTTCAACCGCAAAAGAACGTTGAATATTTGACCAATGCTCCATATTCACAGCTAAACTGACATTTCTCGGAAACACTTTGACAACTGTGTTAAATTTCCATTTATAGCAAAAGCATGGCGACTTGATTTGAATTTGTATCTCATTATATTATGAAATGAATTAACTTTGAAGATGGATACTTTATTCTGCCTGACCTTGTATAAGAATTAAAAATGATGTTTATTTTGTGAGAAGTTAGTTGAGCTTTGCAACTCTTCGAACAAAATAAAGTCATTTTTATTTCGTATATTATATACTATTTTTTATACGACCTAAAAACTAGAATATAAATTTAAATGAATTTTTACGTTTTAGTGACAGTTTAATTATAATTTAATATAACGTATTATCTGTGAGTTAGGAAAACCGTTGAAAATTGTGTTAGTTACTGGGATTTATAAAAAGTGGTATTAAGTGATTTAGTGATATAGTGCCTAGTAAATCTAAAGAGCAGTACAATTTTGCCTACTGTCGCTTTATGGACTGATGTAAGTCCAAGAAAGTTGAAGAAAATTATTCAGAAAACATTATTTGAAGAATAGTCCAAGAGTTACGGACTTCAACTCTTTGGGCAAACTATTCAATTATTAAAACGCTATTAAATATCAATAAAAATCAAGACATAAGTAAATATCATAAATTAAAAGAGTTTTTGAAAAGAAAGGGGGATGATTATCGTTCAAAGTGGTCTAAAACTTCAACGAAGGAAGAAGTAGACGCTTTTATCCTTGAGGCTCCGTACGAAAAATATCTGATAATTAAGGCAACTGCTTTTTACAAAGCAGATTCATGATTGACACTAAATTATTTAAATTCTGTAGGTTGCTATGGTTATGGACTTATTATGCGTAAGTCGAAGACAATAAGTTTGTGGAATGACAGTTGATAACATACAAGAGTTGGAAAACGAATTGAGAGTCAGTATACCGCACACTAAAATAAAAAGCCGAGAACTTTTACTGGTGTTGGAACGTATCTCCAATATTATAGGAAATATAAAGCTCTTTGGCTATCTCATATTAATCATCATTTTTTTTAATCAAACACATGACAAACAAATGCAGCTGTCTCCCAGTCGGCATCAACACCTTTGGAAAGATGGCTGCAGACATTGCTACTTTCCTGAAATTGCCAAACCCTGTTTTGTACATTGGACATTGCTTTCGGAGGACGTCCGCTTCTTTATTAGCAGATTACGGGGCAAATGTAATAACAATTAAGCCTCTTGGGGGATGGAAGTCCTCTGCTGTGGCCGAGGGATACGTGAAAATAAAAGAAGAATCGCGGAGAAAATTCTTCCTGCATCAGGCGACTCCACTATGAATTCTGACAATGCATTAGGTAGTTGTGTCTCATTATGTGATAATAATTGTTTACAAATTTTTGCCTCCAAAAATTCTGTGAAACCTCAAGCAGAGGGAATAGCAATTAGTCATTTAACTAATTGTATCATTAATTTCAACGTTTCCAAATTAAGTTTCGCTAATTTTATAGTCTTTTATTACGTATTAAAAATATCAACTTTAGCATGGGTCGTACAAAATAGTATATTATGATACAAGTGTATAAGTACGGCTTTAAAACACGTGCGACGAGTTTAAGAGCACGACGCGCTAGCGCCAAAGACGCTTGAAGAAACTGAGGAGCAGCCCATGAGTGCTATCGACGAAGGACTCTGGACTACGTTACATCCCCAATGAAAGTAGCATAAAGTCCGTAACAACATGACAAGAATTCGAGACGATAAACGAAACTTCATTATGCCAAATTAGCCCTAACAGAGATTCCCAATTAGATAATCCGCCCAACGAGGCGTCAATCGCAGCTGCCAACTCGGCGGTACTGGGATTTCTTGACTAACAACGGCACCAGCAAACGTCACTTATCGACCCCCAGGTCCGACCGGCAACACTCACATGCATTTTATTTATTCTCAACCATAACGCTGCCTGATTCCAAACACGAGAAAAAACAACTTGGAAAGCGCCACTGCGTAAACGACATGCACCTATAGTTTAATTGCAACACTACGCGAAAACCATTAATTACAACACCTTAATTACGACCCTCTGGCGAAAGTTCGAAGGCCTCGCGCCTAGACGAAAACACAGCCCAAAAACCACTTGTTGCCTTGTTCAAAGCTTGCTTTAGAATCCTTCAAAAAGTTCCAATCCACGTGACCGACGTCAGGAGGGGACGCGAATTTCGGGCCAAAACTGCATTATCCGATACACACATGTTCCAACGTCTGGCATGCGGTTAGAGGAAGCGGGGTAAATCCTTTTTAGCGACGTATTTTGCGTCCCAAAACGGATCGATGAAAAAGGCAAGTGCGTTAAACTGCCGCTTAGAAATGCCTGTGAACCGGTACATGTTTAGAAATGCTCCTTTACAGGTTGGGTTTTAAATTCAGATAGGAAAAAATGCAACAAATTAGAACTGAAGTAACAAACGGCAAATGTTCTCACAAACAGTTTTCCGAGATATATTTTTGAAACTTTTTTCGCTGATAATAAATATACAAAAAACGACACCAAAATTGCGAAAATAAAAAGCACACATTAGAATAATATTCAAAATATTAATATATTTTTGCAGAATAAACAAAAATGTCACGAATAAGAAGTTTATTAAGGTTTTTAGTATTATTTGAAATAACGCTAATAAAAAAATTTCCTTTATGAATAACATGATTTTTAGAGATTTTTAAAAATCTTTTGGAGACCAGTTAAATGCTCGTTTATCTTAAAAACGAAAACTCCAATCATAAAAATAAACGAGACAAAAATCTCTGGATGAAATTTGTCTATCATAATTTAAAAAGATTTTAATGATAAAGGGTGAGACACAATATTGCGACCAATAATACGGCAGTATTAATGGTAATAGCGCTCCTTGAGCATCAATTTTTGAACAATTAAGAGGGTGCATTGTTAGACAATAGATATTCACGTGTGCCAAAATATGAGTACTATGCGCCAAGGCATTCTTGATTAATTAATTTAAATATGTGGTTTCGACTTGATATTTAGGGCGCTGTAAGTCATCAGGGATGCCACTTTGTACTAAAGTATGTTTATCTTCATTTTATTTTGACTCAAGGATTCCCCATATTATTTATTCTATTTCATTTGAATACACCCTGTATGCATAACTGAATAGTTCGTAAAGAGCAATGATATCAATTAATCGTTATAGACCAATTTTTAAAGCGCACTGCTTTTTTCAACAATGTGCTTGGTAGATTTTGACTTATATATTTTTATTCAGTTTCTAGTATTTTCAATTCTGTAAGCTGCTCTGTCCGTAAAACCTTTTACTTTAACTTAGCAGACGGTCGTTTTACTGTTGTGTTCGTAATGGGATTTTCACAGCTTGAATCTTTCATTCGTATTACATACAATCCTCAAGCTAATCTGGATCGTCGTTTAGATCGTGTCTTTATGTCGCGCTTATCCCATGTCACTAGAAAAAAGGCAC